>JAFMOC010000719.1:0-102353 GCA_019802505.1 Corydoras sp. C115
AATATGGCCGAAAGACAAAAGGACTTCTGAGTTTTCCCGCCACTAGGAAAATACTGGGCTGGATTGGCTGATTTAAAACCTAGGGCGGTAATTTGTGATTGGCTTAAAGCAGTTAAGGGGCGGGAACTAGACGTAACGGATATATACCCAGGTAAACCCTGTGGGAGGCGCACTTTCACTCAGACCCGGAGGCAGACAGCATCGGAACGCTGAGGATGGCAGACTGCTGGCCAGCATGAGTAACTGAAGGTGTCCATAAAGTATTCCTTTGTCCTCAATAAATCAATTGAGGCGACCATCTTTGCATAGGCTCGTTCTTTCTGCCTTTTTCAAAATCAAAAGATCCTAACAAATGGTAGCCAGAGGATGGTTTTGAAAATAGGCAGAAGAACAATAATAATTTCGGTACTGGACCTGGACTTCTGATTTCATGTGTACTCATTATAGGCGCGCCGAAGGTAAGCAGATTTACTGCATAGTTTAGCTGCATTGATATTTAGTTTTTAATGAGTATGTGTGAATGCCGGAGTCAGTAATTGTTAAATAAATTGTTACAGTAATCAGAATTCTTCATGGACACTGGAAGGTAGATTTATTTGGTACCATTCCTGATATCGGCACCGAAGTTTACGCTCGAGTGTAAAACGTAGTTAATGAGTTATATTTAAGAGGAACGCGTGAAAGTGTGGCAAAGTTGGTGAAAGGGCCCATGCCCCACATTTGGGTTAATAAGCGTTTTATGGATAGAACCTAGATAGAACTGGGTTTTTTAACTGGGTTCGTGAAACAGGGTTTCAGACCAGTAATTATGAAATAAGGAATCAGATTATTATCCAACGGGGTAGACGACACATTTCGTATCCAATGGTTGGAGAAATAACTGGTTATTGATCAGAACGATCGAGAGAGGCCTAGGGTCCCGTCGTGCCTGATTAGCGGGGTAAATTTCCAAATTGTGGCTAAATTCTAAATTTCTCCGGTGCAAATATCAGGGAATCTTGTATGTGTGTTTGTCTTGTGTTTGTCTTGTCTTGTGTGGAGCAATTGTCTTGTGTGGTTATTGATCAGAACGATCGAGAGAGGCCTAGGGTCCCGTCGTGCCCGATTAGCGGGGTAAATTTCCAAATTGTGGCTAAATTCTAAATTTCTCCGGTGCAAATATCAGGGAATCTTGTATGTGTGTTTGTCTTGTGTTTGTCTTGTCTTGTGTGGAGCAGCAACACGTGTGTGCACGCTGGGGGTTGAAATCAGCTCAAAAAGTAAAGTTCTGGTTTATGCTTGATGTTTTATTTGAGAAATTGGGGGGTTCATTTTGTGATAAGTAATTTAGCTGGTAAGTAAGTGTTTAGCTTGGTAAGTAATATTTGTGTTCTGCTTGTGTGTTATACAACCTAAATTAACTTAATTAAAATGGCTGACTTAGTTCAGGACAACTAGCACACACCTAGCCAAAGGCTAATATTTTAGCAGCATGGTAGAGTTGAGTTGGAACAAAGGATTTAAAATGGCCGCCACAACCTCACGTATAGCTCCTACCACATAGCATATAGCAATGCTTGCAGCCCTTCACCCACCTTAACAGTTACCTGTGTTGGGTGTCATTACAGGGTACACCAGTAGATGGCGCCTATAGACCACTGGGCCATATCCCAGTAGACAGCCTGTGCCCAACCAATAAGGTTTTAATGAAACACCTCCAACTCACCTTCCAAATTAGTCATGTGTCCTCCACAGGCCAAGAAATTATACAAGCACCAATTGTTACCAGTGGTGCAGGTGGTGAATAATTTGATTTTCTAATTAACACTGGGCCACTGCTTCAGAGAACACAGTAGAGTACTTGGTACAAATAGGGAACATTTAGTACAAATATACTCACTACCATGGGTTGCTCGGAATCTATTCATAGTCACCATTATACTACTCCACTGGTCCTGGAATTGGACATTCCTTTCTGTATTCTCCAAATTGTCCAACTAATTTCTTAGGTCGTGATGTTTTAATTACAAGAACTCAAAGCTCATTGTCATATGCACATATAGAAATGTTTTTCCTGGCGCAATGTAATTCTTACTTTGCTGTCCACCCTGTATAAGTAAGAAAATATAAATATAAAAACAAAAGAGTTCTTTAATCTGCTGGGTTTGCAGTTCACACTTCTGTACCTGTACAACTAAAACCAAATAGTGAGACTTGTACAAGTGTTAAGTGAATTATTATAAAATTAAGTGCTGTTAGTTTTAGTGAATTTTCAGCTAATGATAAAATTTGTTTTTTATATACATGACCCATAACTTATCCCTGGTTTTCACCCCACTAGCTGCTCTTTACCCATGTACAATAACATTCACATGTGTGGATCATTTGTAAAACAGACAGGTCTAATAATTACTCTAGATTGTACAGGTCACATTAAAGCTGCAGTGTCACTGTGAACAGAGTTCTGTAACTTCATTTGCATAAAGTACATATTTTAGATACCTCCTTCTTTCCTGTGCTCCAGTCCTGTCCCTGAGTCTGCAGTGTACACTGAAGCAACCCGATTCAGCTTTACTGAGACCATGCATGTGATGGGGCTTCATGTCACATGTACTTAAGCAGTGATTGACATGTTACACACCCTCAGGCTCTAGTTGATTTGATTCTGGAGACATGGATTTTGCAGGTAGCAACATGAACACTAGGTGGAGACTTGGTTTTTGTCCTTGTTCATGCACATGCAATGTCCTTACAGTAAAAGGACACATTGACCCTTTTCTACAGTAGCTTCAGTACACACATATTTAATAATTATTATTCTAGATCCCCCACCTTCTTTTTACTGTCTGTCACACACACATGTTGGTGATGGTACAGGTGTTTAACAGTGATTTGTTAATGCAGCAGTGCCTGGGCCAAATCTTACTTCTGGTTACCATCAACTTTCCTTCTAAAAGTTTTTGCATATGGCTCTGAGTTCACCTCTTGTAGCAATAATCAAACATCAGAAAATACCACATTTAAGATAACGACTGTTTTATTGTCACTTATATCCAATTACTCTACAGCTCTGCAAAATAGATGTGTTTTAATAGGACTTATTTTCCAGAATTCATTCATCTAGTTCCTAAAATGATTAAATGATTATTTGTAGCAGCACATCCTTGTAATTAAAATAGCTGTTTTTCATAAAATATTAAAAGCCTTTGTATTGAGCTTATTTAAATTTCAAAATGAAGTCATGCCATGTTTTAATTTCTCACACAGGTGCTTGAGTGGTTCAGCAATCAGATTCATCATCACAACACACTGGACACAATTTTACATTGAGCGATGGGTTTATAGGGTTTGGAGTGACACCTCTCCTCCACACACTTAATACTTTGTGCTATGTGTGTCAGAGGAAGTGCATGCCAGCATTAACTAAGTAACCAGAAATGAGGGCTATTTTTTTATTTTTTTTAGGTATTTTAATGTTGGGATCCCAGATAATATATTAAGCCTATATTACTGCTGATTCAGACAAATGTGACGACATTTGTACACTGGATCAGATATTATGGTAAGTGGTATAGAATAGTCATTAAAGTATATAATTATATGAATCCTCAGCTCTAATATAGAACCATGTGATTGATACTCATGCTACGACCCCACATGGTAATATTTGGTTGCTAGAACCTAGAGTTGAGTAGTATATTTGGGATAGAGGAGTTTATCAGAAGAACACAGTTGAAAGTTACCATTGATATGGTTTTCAGTCCGCCTGAGAAGGTAGAAGCTTGACTGATAAATTTTATCAATTAAGGTACTGCAAGTGTGGACTTGAACTCCATGTTGGACGGGGTAAAGCTGTTGAAAGCAATTAGTTAATATATTACAGCAACTTGGTTAAATAATAATACATGTACACTGGACAGTAGGGGAAAAATGGTCAATAGCATGCAATTAGTATACAGATTGGGCAAAGGGTTTACCAGCCATGAAGCCATAAGGAGGGCATAATGACTAAATTTACATTTACATTTACATTTAGTCATTTAGCAGACGCTTTTATCCAAAGCGACTTACAAATGAGAACACCACAAGTCAGAAGCCATGGAAAAAACCAACTATACTGTAAGTTCATCAACCTGATTGTTATTCGAAGCTGCGCCCCCCCCCCCCCCTTTTTTTTTTTTTTTTTTTTTTTTATAACAGGTATTTGGTAAATAGATGCGTCTTAAGTAGTTTCTTAAAAACTGTTTTAGAGATTCTGCCTTACGGACAGAGTTGGGAAGATCGTTCCACCATTTTGCAGTGGTGAACGCCACAGAATGAGAATTAGCTCCTCGGTGAGGTGGAATCGCCAGGCGACAATCATCACTGGAGCGAAGTGAACGAGTCGGAGTGTATTTTGAAAAGATAGAGTGAAGGTAAGAGGGGGAAGATCCAGAAATGGTTCTGTATGCCAGAGTCAGCGACTTGTACTGAATGCGAGCAGCTACAGGAAGCCAATGGAGGGAAGTGAGTAATGGAGTGACGTGAGTTCGCTTGGGCTGGTTAAACACGAGTCGGGCTGCAGAGTTTTGAATTAGTTGAAGAGGTCTGATGGTGAAATTTGGGATACCGGCAAGAAGTGCATTACAATAATCAAGCCGGGATAAGACTAGGGCTTGAACAAGCAGTTGGGTAGCATGTTCAGTCAGAAAGGGTCTGATCTTCCTTATGTTATAAAGAAGGAATCTACAAGAACGGGCGGTTTTGATCACATGATCAGAGAGTTTAAGGTGGGAGTCTATAGTGAACCCAAGGTTCCGGACCGAATCAGTTGGGGAGATTGTGGAGCCATCAATTTGGAAGGTCAGGTTGTGATGGATTGAGGGTTTAGCTGGGATAATGAGAAGCTCTGTTTTTTCTAAGTTTAATTTGAGATGACGGGCCTTCATCCAGACAGATATGTTGGAGAGGCATGCAGATACCCGATTTGAGAGGGTGGTGTCATCAGGGGCAAAAGACAGATGAAGTTGAGTGTCATCAGCATAGCAGTGGTAAGAGAAACCATGCGCCTGGATGACTGTGCTCAGTGATGTCATGTAAAGAGAGAAGAGAAGATGACCAAGCACAGAGCCCTGAGGCAAGCCAGTGCGTACTTGGTGAGAGTTAGAGATCTCCCCATTCCATGACACTTTGAAGGTCCTTCCTGTGAGATAGGATCGGAACCATTCAAGTGTCGTATCAGAAAAGCCTAATTCAGCTAGAGTGGACAGTAGAATCTGATGATTTACTGTATCAAAAGCTGCCGAAAGGTCTAACAAAATGAGGACCGAGGATTGCCACCATTAACTGAAGGGAGTTAAGTGTGGGCGTTAAGTTGAATAGTACACAGCAGGTAAGATGATGTGTTTGGGTGAAGTAGGGGTAATAGCTAGATTAGAAGGTAAAAATAGGTGAATATTGATTGAAATAGTGGAAGAGGTTTGAAAGGAAGGACCGAAAACACCATTTTTTAAGCATAAAATAGTATGTATGGGATATTCTTAAGGATATACCCCGTAACTTATAGTTTAACATCCTTGCCAGCTCTTAAGAGAGCTGATATGAGTAGATATAGACATGGTGAAACTTTTAGAAAGTGTGGTGACTTATGGCTGGAAGCAACAGAAATGTAATGGAGTGGAAATGGTGGAACGGTGGAAATTCATAGTTTGCCACATAAACAATGGGAAAAGACAGTAACACACCATTGTCTTTGCAAATACCCAATTAGCAGTTAAACATGGTTATGGATGAGTTAAACACAATTACTATGATGACTGCATATAAAAACCAAAAATATAAAAGTATTTTCATGTTTTGCACTGTAACTATAACCTCACTTGGTGACAAGTTTCGTGACAAAAATGATAAATACATTTCAGTTATTGGCACCTTTGGTAGTATTATTGTATTTGATGCAGTTTCATGGCAGAACCTTTGGTACTTGATTGTCTTCTGGAGTCCTTAATGAGGTTTAAAATTGCAGAACAATGTGTTGATTCCCTTCGGTCCATCCTCACCTACAGATTTACAGTCTGATTTAACAGGTGGCTGAATTTAGTGCTTTGTCAAGCTTAGTATTTCACCACATAATTTGCAAGTTCAGAATTGTTATGGAAATTTAGAAAAAGCTTCCCTGGGTTCCAATAATTGTTCCCTGGGTTTTCTAGTTGTTAGTTTTTCCATTTGTTTAGTATCTGGACATGGCTGTTCTACACTGTTGTTGCTGCCCGGCCGCTCAAGGAGGATGAGTCCCCCATTGAGTCTTGGTCCTCCCAAGGTTTCTTCCTTAAATAACAACATAAAAGGGAGTTTTTTCTTGCCACTGTCGCTTCGGCTTGCTCTTTGGGGGTTTAAAGGCTTTTCATTCTGTAAAGCTGCTTTGTGACAATGTACTGTTGTAAAAAGCGCTATATAAATAAATTACTTGATTTGACTTGACTTGACTATTTGGTTGGAAATAATTTGATTGGGTTGATTTTCACATTGTGATCTTTGCTTTGCCCTTTTAACCAAAGGAGTCACTAATACTGGTGCTGACCATAGGTCTGATTACATAATAAGTCATGTAGCATACAATAAAGATAATGAAGACATAAAATAATAGACTAAATGCTTACTTAAATAGCAAAAATAAGTAAAATTAGTTGGTTTTCAATCTGTCCCATATAGAGTGTGTGCCCAGCGATAGATTGGCGCTCTGTCCTGGGAGTATCTGCCCAGCGCCTGAAACTTTCTCCCTGTGATGGGCAGAAAGAACCCCCATGCAACTTTAGTAGAGAATAAAGGTAATGAGATGAGAGTCTCAGAATAATAAAAAAGACTATTATTAAACACAGGACTGGAAAAACATGATATAATAGGGTAATTCTATATATGCAATAGTCTTGGCGATATGACAAAACACTTATTTTACGCATGAACATACTACTGTTTTATCCTCTGCACTCACCAGTGGGACACACTAAACACTTTGAGAAATGCTGTGTCTCACACACACACACTAGTTTCTTCTCTTTGAGACACTGTGCTGCTTTGACATACTGCCTTGTCATCCTAAATGACTCAGGTAATGAAGCTATACCATGCATAACTGCATGATGTCATTGGTCTAACAAGCGCCAATATCACTCACAATATTTGTGTTGTGAAGGATATGATAATGGCACATCCTTATTGGTCAGTGTACAGCCAAAATCCACTGTGGTTAGAAATTCAGATTTATTAATTTATTTTATCCCATTATATTGATACAGTAGCCAGTTCTAGCCTTACTAATAGCTTATGGTTAAAAGAGGTTGTTAATCAAATTTAAATTTTGTGGTAGCATGTCCACATTTTTTGCTTTACATTTCATAGCAGCTAGAAATATCTATATTTTTAAATTAGGAATTGTCATGCTTCCTCCCTGAATATTATTGGTTGTTATATACATCAGGATTAAGATCCATAAAATATTTGTGATTATCAAAATTCCCTATGCGTTAACTATTTTTTCCCTTACTGTATTGAAACAGCTTCCAATAGATCATTTAATATCCGTTTACATTTTCATTTTAACTACTGTTTTAAGTAGTGTGGGAAAACGTTTGGTGAATCGCAGTTGCATCAGTTCACTAAATACATTTTCCTTTTGAAATGTCACATTTTTCATTACCGATATTTTATGCGGACAGGTGCCAAATATATAGAGACAGTATTGTATACAGTACATATATACTGCACAATTATTTGTCGAACAAAGCCGTTGTAATTGTTGCATTTTTTTATAGATTTGTATGGTAAGCTGTCCCTGGAGGAGTTTATTAAGAGTGCAAAAAGTGACCCATCCATTGTGCGACTGTTGCCGTGGGACCCAAGCAGTACTAAACAGTTCTGATAGATGTGCCCACCACGTTATCCTCCAGTGTTTTATTTATTTATTGGGGTTTGTTTAATGTATATATTATAAGGCATCCGACCAATTTATTTAGGTAAAATAATTCATAATGAAAATATATGGGAAAAATGTTAAGCATGTAGCCACATGCAGTAAGAATATTATTTTATTTCATACAGTGTTTGTATGGTTTGATTTTGGTTTTGTTAGTTTTAGTTTTAAGGTCTTGCGGTTTTACTGTTCCTTAAGTGTAAACTAGGTTGGTTATTGGTGCTCTCTTTCACTCAGCTTTAAATTTCTACACAGTGATAATCTTTTAAATATCAACATACTGGTTTTGCATTTTGGGCAGCTCATTAAATTAAACCACCACATTTAGCTTGTATGGAAGCATTCATAACCGTTTTGTCTGAGGTTAACTTATCATTCCTTGTTTTGGCCTTAAACATGCTTGTTTGGATGATTTATTTTGGCTTCAAAACAGCACATTATTCTTGAGCTGCTGGAGTTCCTCTTTCCAACAGACATGAAATTCAGTCCTGATCTCATGTCCTAAACCTGTTCTCTAGATGATCGGTGTGTTTCAGATTAAATGCGGCTGGGTGTAGGGGTGAAACTAGATTCTCTAGGAAGTGGAGTTCCAGGAACAGAGTAAGTGGTGATCAGGATGGATCTGCGGTGAGGATGCTGATCCTCGGGGCAATGGAGACCAGTCCCTGGAGGAAGAAGAGGATGCTTCTCTGGATGTGTCAACAGACCAATTCAGGGTGGTATAGAGGTTGCTGCTAACTCTGCTTTTAGAAAAGTGATCACAACAAGGGTGCTGCTGATGATGACGGAGAGCCGCTGACAACAAGGGAGCTGCCATTGATGACAACAGGAGGACGACAACGCTAGAAGGAACTTCAAGAATCGACGAGGGAATGCTGGGACTACGGAACTAAAAGGCTAAAGCAGATGCTGACCAGGAGAACAGAACCTTGAAGAATCTTCTGGGAAAGTTTCTGTAACAGTGCTGCAAGGGGGTGTTATTAAAGTTTCTGCAACAGTGGTGCAAGGGGGGTGTTATTTTGGGTTTGTGAGTGTAGGGACGGGGGCTGTCTCGTTAGGCGCAGTCTCTCTTAGTATAATTGATAGATGTTTGTTTTTAGAATTGTGTTTTCAGCCAATATGGCCATGTAACATGTTGGGCACCTTCAAGAGGGGTTTAAGTTAGAGGGGGGTAGTTTAATTAGCGCTCTGCCTCCTCAGCATTCAGTTATGTGAACTTGTAAAAGTCGTATTGGAAGTTAGTTGCGTTTAGATTTGGGTTAATTGATTTATAAGAACATGCAAATTTTAGAAATGGTAACGTGTAAAGTTCGGCTTAAAATTTATGGCTGTAGAATTTTTAATTTAAAATTCATTTATGGGAGCAGGTAGGTGCTCCCATAGGGGGGAATTGGCAGAAATTTTAAATTTCTTATTATACATAATGAGAGTCCCAATATGGCCGAAAGACAAAAGGACTTCTGAGTTTCCCGCCACTAGGAAAATACTGGGCTGGGATTGGCTGATTTAAAACCTAGGGCGGTAATTTGTGATTGGCTTAAAGCAGTTAAGGGGCGGGAACTAGACGTAACGGATATATACCCAGGTAAACCCTGTGGGAGGCGCACTTTCACTCAGACCCGGAGGCAGACAGCATCGGAACGCTGAGGATGACAGACCGCTGGCCAGCGGGAGTAACTGAAGGTGTCCATGAAGTATTCCTTTGTCCTCAATAAATCAGTTTTATCAATCAATCTTTGCATAGGCTCATTATTTCTGCCTTTTTCAAAATCAAAAGATCCTAACAACTTATATATCTTTAAATATTTCTGCTCTACATAAAAATATTATTGTCAAAATCACATACATTTATAATATGAACACGGTCCAAAAAACTATATCGCTGGGACACTAATAACAAACATCCTGGGGATGGATAGAATTGCATCATGGGATGGATAGGATACCTCGAGTTTGACACCTATGCTACAGGTTGTCTTAATTTTCCTGACTGACTGCTGGACCTGCTTCGTGTATGAGACATAGTATAGTACAATATTCACTGCTTTGTTTGCATTTTCAGAACATCTAAAACCAAGATCCTTAATTCTAGGGTCTCTTAAACCTTTAGTTAATGACTTTTCTTCAAAGTTGCTGGATTGGATGCATTTTGGCTTTTTATTTGGACCATGTGACATAGCAAATAATTTTAGAAACAGAAAATTTCTTAACCTGCTGATAGTTCAACAATAATTTTACTTAAAGAAAAAAATAACTTGAAGAGTCATTATTTAATGTTTTCTACTATTTAAGGGAGTTACACTGGTGTTGAGGGAGGTTAGGGCTGTTGCCATGGTTTCGTGTTGCTCAAACAAATGCTAAAACATTGAAGTTCTGTTTAACTTCTTAGATAAATTTTATTTTAGATTTGCTCATCTGCTCCTAGATGTTTGAGAGCTTTTTTCTGTGGTGCTGTAAAGAAACCAAGAATGACAGCCGTGAGACTTTCACGCACTGCACAGCTTGACTTGAGGGTTTTTGATATCGTAACATTGGGAAAAATACTTATTGCATGACTCAGGGTAGTTTTCAGTGAGTGGCAGACCTGTATTTTCTGTTGCCAAGATAGCGGTGCACAGGAAATTTACCTGAACACACCTTATTTATCAGCGTATAATTTTATTACACTGCCCTTCCATTTTATTTATTTTTATTTGTAATATTTGAATTGGTGCAACTGTAATAACCTTAATTTCCCCCGGGGAAATAAAATACTTCTGATTAAAATTGTCATTTGTTTTGCAGTTCCCCCTAAAATAAAGATTCATATTGTGGTTTGGTGCCCAGCGATAGATTAAAGGAAGGATGGGTAAAGGAATAGAAGCCACGGTGCAGTGCTATTTACCTAAAAATGTATTTGGGTTATTATGGAATCTGTTTTACCTTTTGTTCTGTAGAGATTTTGATACTCTGCCATGTGACAGGTGCTTTTTGAGGTGTCACCTAATAAGTTCAAGTTCAAGTTATTACATTGTCATAAAGCAGCTTTACAGAATGAAAAGCCTTTAAACCCCCAATGAGCAAGCTGAAGTGACAGTGGAAAGAAAAAACTCCCTGATATGTTGTTATTTAAGGAAGAAACCTTGGGAGGACCAAGACTCAGTGGGGGACTCATCCTCCTTGAGCGGCCAGGCAGCAACAACAGTGTAGGACAGCTATGTACAGATATTTAACAAATGGAAAAACTCTAACAACTGGAAAACTATATGTGAGTCCATTAAGGGGTCTTGCAGGACCGCCAGTCCAATTAATATTCAGGTTCCATCCAGTATTCTTCGGCAGAGCCATGGATGAGGATCTGACTACACCTCCAGGAAGCCGGTCACACCTCAAAAGAAACAGACAAGGATGGCAGTTAGAGCTAATAATGAAGCACAGCATTTAATTAATAAGTAATTGATTGACAGTGCAGCATGTGACTCCGGCATCACTGACTAGAGCAGCATAACTGCAGACTCTACATAGTTGAGATGGCTCCCTGGAACAGCATCATTTCAGCGCCACACCCCCTCATTAATGATGAGGTGGGTGAAGAGGTGAAACGCCAGCATACACTGATCGCAGATTACCACCCCAACACCCGAGTAACTGAAAGGCTATTCCAAAGTTGAAGAGCCTTGTGGGAGAACGCTCTTCCACCAGCAGTAATTTTAGTTATTCTAGGAGCTAATAGTAAACCAGCACCTTGTGATCGGAGCTTGCTTGTTAGCTTATACAATTGAATCAGCTCACTCAGATTCTGTGGAGCCTGATTATGTAGAATTTTATATGTTATCAATAAAATTTTGTAATCAATACAAAACTTAACTGGTAGCCAGTGCAAGTTTGATAACACAGGACTGATATGATCAAACTTTCTGGTTTTAGTTAAAGCTCTATTTGCAGCATTTTGCACTAGTTGTAATTTATGTAATGATTTATTAGAACATCCTGTCAGAAGTGAATTACAATAATCTAACTTCCAGGTAATAAAAGCATGAATTAGTTTTTCTGCATCTTGGAGGGAGAGGATATTTCGTAGCTTCGAAATGTTACGAAGGTGAAAAAATGCAATTCTAGTAATATTGCTAATGTGCTTTGTAAAGGAGAGATCTGAATCAATAATGACACCGAGATTATTTACAGATGAACTGGGTCTAATTAGGGAGTTTTCAAGGTTTAACATAGTGTTAGAAGCTTTGTTAATTTTGTCTATGGGTTCAACTATTAGAAACTCCTTTTCATCAGAATTTAGCAGTAGAAAGTTTTTTGACATCCATATTTTAACATCTTGGATGCAGTCCTTGAGCTTACTGACTAAATAGCATCAATAGGGTTAGCTGAAATGTATAACTGTGTATCATCTGCATAAGAGTGGAAACTGATTCCATGTTTATGAATAATTGATCCCAATGGAAGCATATATAGCGCACATAGAAGTGGACCCAGAACTGACCCTTGCGGAACACCATATTTAACTTTAGCAAGATCAGAACATTGGTTGTTAACACAGGTGAATTGATATCAATCTGTCAAGTAGGATTTAAACCACTGGAGTGCAGATCCTGGGATGCCCACAGTGTTTTCTAATCTATCAACTAAGATGTTATGGTCTATAGTGTCAAAGGATGCACTAAGATCTAATAAGACAAGAAAAGAGATTTGGTTATTATCAGAGGACATTAATAAGTCATTAACGACTTTAATTAAGGCTGTCTCAGTGCTATGATGAGATCTGAAATCTGACTGAAAAACTTCATGAACATTTTTAGCTAGAAGATGGCGATTTTTGGGGACATAGCCTATTTTAAGTGATGAATTTATAATGTTTTTAAAAGTCTCTGTAATATGTAGTAGGAGGTCTTTAAGCAGGTTTTTAGGTATTGGGTCTAACAGACAGGATGTTGTCTATGATTGTGTAATTAATGAGACAAGCTCTTTTTTAGATATGGGGTTAAAGGTATTTAACTCATGTACTATATTATTTTCTCTACCACTAGATTTGTCAGAAATCATTGAGGGTTGATTATTGATTACGCTACACAATGCATTAAAAGATTTAAGTCTTATGTTTTCGATTTTATCACTAAAGAAATTCATGAAATCATTGCTGCTGAACTGTGAGTGAATCTGTGAATCTGATTCAGTAGCACGTCGAGTTAGTTTGGCAATGGTACTAAAGAGGAATCTTTGGTTGTTTTTGTTGTTCTCTATTAGTTCAGAATAATATTTAGTCTTCGCTGCATTGAGTGCATGTTTGTATTCAGTCATACTGCCCTTCCATGCAACCCTAAATACCTCTAATTTAGTTTGTCTCTATTTACGCTCCATGGTTCTAGTGGTTTGTTTTAGGGCGCGTGTTTGATCATGAAACCATGGAACGAGTCTTTTATCTTTAATCCTTTTTAGTTTAAGTGGAGCGACACTAAGGTTGTAGAAAACACATGTTTAAGGTAGTCAGCTGTGTTTTCAAGTTCATCGGGTCCTGATGCTGGTTTAATATTTAATTCAGGTAAATGTCGTGGGAAAGACGCAGCAGTACAGGGAATGATTGTACGTTTCATATCATATCGCGGTTTAAGGACTGGATCAATATAAATTTCTAAATCGTAGGTTATCAAATAATGATCAGAGATGACCTCACTTAGTGGAACAATAGTTAAATTATTAATGTTAATACCATGTGATAAAACTAAGTCTAATGTATGTTTACAGCAATGTGTTTCACCAACCACACTTTGAGCAACGCCTATGGAATCGAGGATAGAGTCAAAGGCTAATTTAAATGAGTCTAGTGGGCAGCCACCATAACCTGCTGTAGGTTTCGCCACCACGCCTAATTGGTAGGGGACCAGAGACAACTACTTCATCAGACATCATTGCAGCGGTTCCACACACCTCTTTAACATTAGCCTTAGTAATCTCTGAAAGTGCTAATGTTAGCGGCTAAAAACGCTAGCAACAACACCACGATTTAGAGAGTAGCGAGGGACAAAAAGTGGTAACAAAATTTTGTAACGATGAAGTAGCTGAATAGTCAAGAGAAAGTAAAAAAAAGTAACTAAATAACACTTAATTTAGAAGTTTAGCTTAACAGAGCTAGACAGCGCATGTATGCATCTACACACTGACTGCGTGTGTGATAATAATAAGCCACAGCTTACAGTATGTATGTAGCCCAGTTAGTATAATGGTTTAGTTCGATTTGGTTATTGTTTTAAGAAAGTTCTAGAATACATAAATGTATATATGTTTCAGTAATTCATTATTTGGGACATTTATTATATATTAATAGTATTATTATTATTACTATATACTGTTATATTAGATATCTCTGGAATAAGGTGAGCTTGATTTCTTTTTCTAAGCCAATAGCATCTTAGGCATGGCAGTGGCATCAGCCAATGAGCGGAGAGGGCGGGAAAAAGAGAGAGGATGGAGAAAGTTCGGGAAGGAAGGTGAAACATGAGGGGAGAAGAGTTTGTGACTTTAACTGAGAAGTGTCGGGAGAGAATTAAATAAACTTTCGTGAGTACACTGCGTGTCAGATTGTCAGCTCGAGAATCGTTGCAGGTGTTTTGCACGGAGTTTATCTCAAGTGGAAGCCAAGTGCTAACATAGCATGCTAGCTCAGGATGCTATATCATTGCCCCAAAGCAATAACTAAAGCATTAGCTTAGCAGGCTAATTCAGGCTGCGTTTTATTATAGTTATATATCTTCATGAGCACACCGACTTCTTGTCCAAAATCCACGATCTCTAGCTACGGACGAACATTCTCAAAGTTTCTGCTGAAGATGGAGCCTGTTGTACCGCCATTACTGCTATAAAGAGTGAAGGAGAGTCATCAGTAGACAGAGATACAATTGAGGTACTGTTTTATTTTATTTGTGTTTGCTCTTAAGAGTGAAGAGGCCAGTTGAAGTGTTCTATCGGCCACTACGTTCACGAGCCACACATCAGGCCTGCAACGAGGGGGTTAAGAACTAATTAAGAATTAAATGAGTACTCATTTAGTTTAGAGACTATAACCTTGTGTGCGTGTGTTTGGGTCTTGATTTTGTTTATTTCATTTGTTATATTAAGTTCATGCAATACAAACCACCTTTTTACATATACTGTTTCTTTGTGAAAAGTTATCTGTGTTTGTATGTCTATAACAAATGTGTACATGTGTTTCATATTAGTTAAGACTTACTCATCATTTTCTCAGGTAATTTTCTGTTAGTTATCAGTCACTTGTTCCAACCTTGTCATGATATAGAGTAACCCAGGGCCCTCATCTTATTTAGTTATCTAAATACGTGCAGTATCGACACATGCCTGGTGAGGGCGCTACATGTATTACACTATTTTGATCTAAATTACTTTCAAATTATCTGCAAATTCAAAAGGTTTGCATGCTTTTGCCACTAACAGATATGTAATATTGGATAGTTTTCCTCAGTAAATATTTTTTTTACTTATCTGTTTGATTGGGTTTTCTTTATTTTCTTTAAGAATTTAGTTTAAAATCCTGTGGTGTCGGCTAGGAAGAGGCTATGAGTCATGTAACCATTTCAGCAGAACATTCATTCATTCATTCATTATCCTCTGCTTAATTCTCTATTAGGGTTGTGGGGGGGTTCCCCATGCCCAACCAGGGGAGAATATTTCAGGCACTGGGCAGATACACTGAGGGGTGTGTGCCAATCTATCGCTGGGCACACTCACTCACACAGACACATACACACTCTATATAGAGCAAATTATAGCATTCAATACCTTGAATCCATGCTTTTGGACTGTGGGAGGAAACTGGAGAACCTTGAGGAAACCCACCCGAACAAGGTGAGAACATGGAAACTCCATCCAGATTCTGATTCAAACCTGAATCCCCAGCACTGAGAGGCGATCATGCTAACCACTAGCCACAGTGCCGTCCGCCAAATAATATTTATGTACAATATCACTTAAACGGTGTGGACACACCCCCTTTCTTGCTCTATTCTCTCGATTTATAATATAGATGGACTTTGTAGATAAACAATTATAGACAGTAGTACATCTGTTTTCTTGTTTTTGTTAGGCCCCTTTTGGTTCTCTATTCTCTATTGTCAGGACCATCACAGAACAGGTATAATTTGGGAGGTATATTGTTTATTGTCAGTTCTGCATTGACACTGATGCAGTAAGGGGGGGGGGGGGGGGGGGGGGGGGGTTGGTGCAGCAGTGCTACTGTAGTTATAATTAAACATCTCAGTGACACTGCTGGAATAGGAATAATGCACCAATCAATTAATACCTGCTCTGTGGTGCTACTATTGGGGTCCTGACCCCAGAACAGAGTAAAGGGGAACAGAGTAAAGGGGACGTACACAGTATGTACTGTAGAAAACAAACAGAGGAACTACAGTCTGTAATTAGTACAAAGTCCATCTTTACAACAAGTGGAACTGATAACATGGACAAAAAGTGGAGCAAAATGGAGGTGTGTATAAACATTTGAAAGGTACTTTATATATGAGTGACATTTTGCACCTAGTCTACAATAGTGTGACACCTACTGGCCTTGATTGTATATTTTAGGCAAATGGGAGCTAATAAAGTTCATCATACTGCAGCAGCCTAAAAAAAGAGTATTATATTGCCCTCTGCTGGCTGTCTGACCTCTGCTTACAATTTTTTTTTTGTCATTTCGTCTTCGTTAGTCCAGTTAGCAATCTAATGTTGGAGACCTTGACACAGTTTTAGTTCTGTTGATCCTCAGCAGCCCTCCCTCCTCATCATGGTCTTCTTCCACTGCCGGTGAGATGGACAGAGAGGGGTAGGTGTTTCTGGTTCCTCCGAGGCCTCGTCCCAGGATCTCCCTGAAGCAGGAGGGCAGGGCGTGCAGGAACCTGGTGGACTGAATGCTGGTTTCAGCGCTAAGGTCTTCGGTGCTCTTCCAGTTTCCGGTCACCCTCAGACCTCCAACTGTGGTGATTCTGGCACATTTGTATCGATGTTGTAGGCTTCTCGAATGGAGCCTGGATCATCGTGTTGCAGAACAATGGTTCCTGTTCCACGCAGAAGCATGGCTCCACGTCTGTTCTGCTGATGTTGAACGTTGAACTCCAGGCTCTCACCACGGACTGGTAGAATGGAGGTGTCCTGGACCAGTCCATCTCCTTCAGGTTCAGGAGGAACAGGTGTTTATCATAGTCCAGGTTCTCCGTTCTCCGTAGCAGTAGACAGGCAGTACCAGCCCATGCCGGGTCATCACCGTAGAGAAGCCTCTGTACCGTCTGGAGTCTGAAGGTGGTTATCCAGCTGTTCAGGTTGATCAGCCCCTACCCCCCCTCATGCACCAGCAGGTACAGGACTGCAGCGCGGGTCCATGTCCATTGAGACAACTTGGCACATACCTTCTCCATAACGCCGTCCCAGTTCTTTTCTTGATAATCTGGTTTTCCTAAAAACACTCCGAGGTACTTTAACCCCGCGGACCCCCACTGGAGATTTGCAGGTAAAACAGGGGGTCTTTTCTCTGTCCACTGTCCTAAAATCAAGGCCTCACACTTACTCCAGTTGACTCGAGCGAATGATGCTCCCTCGTAGGTCTTTAAACTGTAAGTGTCTGTAAGTGCGAGTACGCCTGTTGGTCTTTTTTTTTTTTTTTTTTTTTCTCCGTGTCCTGTCTGGCACTGTGAAACTCAGGATTGATGTCTGAGTGTCTAAATCAGGCCCAACAGTTTTGATTTTACAAGTGGAGCATACAGGTATTTCACCATGATGCTCCACTTGGTATACAGTTGTGATCAAATTTATTCAACCCCACTGAAATAAAGTGTTTTGGCCAGTTTGACATTGAAGGTCCCACCAGAGGTTCTCAATTGGATTTAAGTCTGGTGATTGCGATGGCCACTCTAGAATGTTCCAGCTTTTCATGTTCAACCATGCTCTAGTGGACTTGGATGTGTGCTTCGGATCATTGTCCTGTTGGAAGGTCCAACGTCTCCCAAGCCGCAGGTTTGTGACTGACTCCATCACATTTTCCTCCAAGATCTCCTGGTACTGAAGGGAATTCATGGTACCCTGCACACGTTGAAGCTTTCCTGTACCATTAGAAGCAAAACAGCCCCAAAGCATAATTGACCCCCCGCCATGCTTCACAGTAGGCAAGGTGTTCTTTTGTTCATAAGCCTGGTTCTTCCTCCTCCAAACATAGCGCTGGTCCATTGTCCCAAAACAGTTCTAATTTAGTTTCATCTGACCACAGTACACTGTCCCAAAACCTTTGTGGCTTGTCCACATGACTTTTGGCATACTGCAGTCGACTTTTCTTGTTCTTTGGAGTCAGCAAGGGGGTGCGCCTGGGAGTTCTGACATGGAGGTCTTCGTTATGCAGTGCGCGCCTTATTGTCTGAGCTGAAACTTCAGTGCCCACATCTGACAGGTCTTTTTTCAGTTCCTTAGCAGTCACGCGGGGATTTTTCTCCACATTACGCTTCAGGTAGCGCACAGCAGTCGCGGTCAGGATCTTCTTTCTGCCACGACCAGGTAACATTTCCACTGTGCCCTTTAACTTGAACTTGCGAATGATACTTCCGATAGTGTCTCTTGGAATATTTAACAACTTAGCAATCTTTTTATATCCATTGCCATTCTTGTGAAGAGCAATAACCTCTTCTCTTGTCTTCTGGGACCATTCTCTTGCCTTCACCATGCTTGTAAACACACCAGTAGATGTCTAGAAGGAGCTGAGTATCACAGTCCTTTTAAATCTTCCTAATTGGTGCTTATCATGCTTGGTTGCTGCTCGTTGACATCCACAGGTGTTTTCAATACCTGATTGAAAACACTGGAATGAACCTCTGTTCTTATGAGTGGTAGTTGTAAAGGGGTTGAATAATTGTGTCAATGAAGAAATCACAAAAAGGCCATTTAATACTTTATGACAAAAACAATTGATGCTATCTTAGTTGCATTTAGTTCTTTAACAAGTCCTTGTAAGATTTCATTATGAACACAATTACAAATGTGCACTGAATTCCATAAAACCCTTCGCAGCATTGGGGGTTGAATAAATTTGATCACAACTGTATATTTAACACTTTATTATAAATTATTTTGGGGATCATATCGGTACAGCAAACACGAAGATGGAAAAGGAAACAGAAAATAAAAAAAAGAGGTATACGAAAGTGGTGGGAGGGAAGAAGAAAAGACCAAAAGAAAAAAGAGAAAAAAATAAAATAAAATAAATAAATACAATAATATATATATATATATATATATATATATATATATATATATATATATATATATATATATATACACACACACATATACTGTCACAAATCGTCTGTAAGGAGAGTTCTGGAGACGTGGATGCAGAACAACAGTTATTTATTGAAATGCAAGGCAGAGGTAGGGTAGTGCAGGAGGAGGATGGTACGAGGAGGATGTTGCCCGCTGGACCCAGGCCGGGGTGATTAACCTGGACGGAGGACTGGGCAGAGCACAACACCGAGCCAAAACAAAAACTAAGTAAAACAAGGCACACAGAGTAAACTACGCTGTAGTAAGAGAACCCTACACTGGCTATGCGTGAGAAGGAATAGAAGAAGCTAGTGAGTGTGTCTAGGACAGACAAAATAACAAACCCTATGATAGACAGAATAGGTGTGTTAACGAGAGTGTAATCACAAAACCTGAAAGAAGAAAGAGTGTAGAAGGTGCACAAAGAGGTATGGTGAACTACACGGGACGACTGAAGGCTGGGAACCAGACTGAGAACAACGAGGGCTGGGAGGACAGTCAAGGTATTAGTAGACACTGGAGGAAACAACGTTAGTTCACCAAAACAGAGCGTATTAGTATAAAGTTTGGAACCGTTAGTAGTAGAGTGAACGATGACACACAGACGCCCTCAGGTGGTGGCGCGCCAGCGGAGCAGGCTAGGGCGAGCGCGAACTCCGCCCCACCCGGCCGAAGCCGAACCACCTGAGTGGACGGACAGAGATCGCTCCCGGGACGCAGGACACTAAGGACAGGATGAACACTGAAAACAGAAAGAGATTCAGACAGACACCAGGGAGCGATCACAGATAAGCACAGACGTTCACTCATGCGACGACACAGACTGATCTAAACACGGAAGTGAGAACGTAGATGCTAAACAAATAGCTAACATAAATGGACACGCACTCACCAAGATCAAACGCACCACGAGACACAAAGAAGACAGGATAGGCAGCCACAAAATCGCTCGGCATGTATGATATAAATCAGGGACAATACTTCGCGATTTGTCCCGTGTGAAGACAGAGCTTAAATAAGAGAAACGACCCATCAAACAAATTAGCCTCACCTGGTGCCGGAGCGAAAGCGAAACTAGAAGGCGGGGCTAAGAGCGCGAGTGACAGATCGTGCAGGAGAGGCAGATGCAGAACCCGGATTTCTTACATAGCCCCCCCCCGAAGAGGTCGTCAAGGGGGCACCACCGGGGGCAACTGGAGACGACCTACCGGAACTAACTCGGGGAGGGTCGGGACGGGAACGGGTGCTGCGGGTGGCTCTGCCCGGGACAGAAGAGGGACCGGATGATGGGTCGGAATCAGGACGTGGTCTGGAGCGGGGACGACCCCTGGGCTTACGGGGCTGAGGGATCGGGAGACCCGTGTCCTGATTGCCAGCCGGGCAAGGTTGGCTGGTACTAGGGGGAGCAGAGGCAGGTAGGGGATTACGGCGAGGGCGACCCCTAGGTCTGCTGGGTAGGGAGCCCGGGAGCCTGCCTCTGCGAGCCGGTGTGCGAGGGGGTCTCCCTCTGGGACGAGGAGCAGGACGGTCAGGGTGTGTCAGGTGGTACTGGTCGATCACCGTCTTGTCCAGAATGTCAGTCCGTTTGGTCCATGAACGTTCCTCGGGACCGTACCCCTCCCAGTCAACCAAGTACTCTAGTCCATTGTCAGTCCGGCGTGAGTCGAGTATCTCTCTGATAGTGTAAGTCGGGCGGTCCTGAGGAAGTTCTTGGGCTATACGCTGATGTGGTTCATCGTCGAGGGGGCCAGGATTGAACGGTTTAAGGAGGGAGATGTGGAATGACGGGGAGATTCTCAGTCTGGGCGGTAGTCGGAGCGTCACAGTCACGTCATTGACTCTCTTAATGATGGGGTACGGTCCGATGTATCTGGCGCCCAGCTTCCTGCTACCGGGCACCCGAAGGTCTTTGGTGGAAAGCCAGACTTGGTCTCCGACTTGGTAGGGAGGACCCTCACTCCTCCTGCGGTCTGCAAACCGTTTGGTCCTAGCGTTGCTTTCCGTGATCCTCTGGTGGACCGTTTCCCAGACCTCTTCGCTCCTGCGGAACCAGTCATCGACGGCCGGAGCATTGGATGGAGTGGGGTCCCAAGGAGCGAACGGGGGTTGAAACCCCAGGGAACATTGAAATGGAGTGATTCCGGTGCTGGAGCTTCTAAGCGAATTTTGGGCGATCTCTGCCCAAGGGAGGAAGGTTGCCCAGTCGTTCTGGTGGCTCTGACAGTAAGTTCTGAGGAATTTTGCCAACTCCTGGTTCGCCCGCTCGCACTGCCCGTTGCTTTCTGGGTGGTAGCCCGATGTGAGGCTTATGGATGCGCCCAGCTTCTTGATGAAGGCCTCCCAGACGGCAGAGGTGAACTGGGGACCTCGGTCCGACACGATATCCTCCGGGAGGCCGAAGTGACGAAACACCTCTGCGAACAGAGCCTCAGCCGTCTGGAAGGCCGAAGGCAGTGCGGGTAAGGCGATGAACTTCACCCCCTTGGAGAAGCGGTCGACGACAGTAAGGATGGTGGTGTTTCCTTCCGACACTGGGAGGTCCGTGACAAAGTCGAGCGCGATGTGGCTCCAAGGGCGTTGGGGAACAGGGAGCGGGTTCAGTTTCCCTGCTGGAAGCTGGCGTGGGGTTTTGGTGGCGGCGCAGGTGGCGCATGACGAGACATCTCGAGCTACATCGGTCCTCATGGTCGGCCACCAGTATTTCTCCCGGAGTCTCTCAAAGGTGCGGTTGCCGCCTGGATGTCCAGAGCTGAGGTTCGTGTGTGCCCAGGCGATTAGTTCTTGGCGAAACTGGTTGGGCACGAACATTTTGTCTGGAGGTGTCTCTCTCAGGCGGGCCTCCGGGTTCTCTCGGTTAGCGACCCGGATTTGTTCGTCCAGTTGCCAGGAGATGGTTCGGACAAATACTCGAGTAGGCAGTATGGTCTTCACTGGTGACATTGCCTTCTCCTGGTCTTCGTACCTTCTAGACAATATATCCGCCTTGGCATTGTCTTTACCCGGTCGATACGTCACCGCAAAATCGAACCGGTTAAAGAAGAGTGACCACCGGGCCTGTCGAGCATTGAGTCTCCGGGCACACTTAAGGTACTCGAGGTTCCGATGGTCTGTGATCACCTGGACCGGGAACTTGGCGCCCATGAGCCAGTGTCTCCACTCCTCAAACGCCAGTTTGATGGCCAGCAGTTCTCTGTCCCCCACGTGATAGTTTTGTTCCGCGGGGGAGAGTTTCCTTGAGAAATAGGCTACGGGGTGCAGCCTGGGGGGCGTACCTTGCCGTTGCGATAGCACGCCTCCGACCCCGAGGGAGGATGCGTCCACTTCCACCACGAAAGGTGAATTTGGGTCAGGGTGAACGAGCACCGGAGCCGTGGTGAACGCCTTTTTCAGCCTCTCGAAGGCCTGCTGAGCTCTGTCCGACCAGGAGAGTCTCCTCGGTTTACCCCTGAGTAATTGCGTCAGTGGGAGAGCGATCTGGCTAAAGGACCGGATGAATCGGCGAAAGAAGTTTGCGAACCCCAGGAAGCTCTGAAGCTCTTTTACAGACTGGGGTGTTCTCCAGTCCAGGACCGCTTGTACCTTCACCGGATCCATCTGGATTCCTTGCTCGTTAATGATATACCCCAAGAATGCGATCTCCCGTTTGTTAAACTCACATTTCTCCGCTTTGACGAACAGTCCATGCTCCAGTAGCTTGCTCAGGACCTCTCTGGTGTTGTGGACATGACTGGCGGAGTCTGGTGAGTAAATCAGTATGTCGTCCAAGTAGACGATGGCGCATCTCCCCAAGAACTCCCGTAGGACATCATTGACCAGACACTGGAACACAGCTGGCGCGTTGGTCAGTCCGAACGGCATCACCAGGTACTCGTAATGGCCGGAAGTGGTGCTAAACGCCGTCTTCCACTCATCCCCCTCCTTGATCCGGACCAGGTTGTAGGCATTACGTAAGTCGAGTTTGGTGTACAACTTGGCGGCGCGTAGCTGTTCCAGCGCCGAGGGGACGAGAGGAATAGGGTATGTGTAGCGTTTGGAAACCTGGTTGAGTTCTCGGTAATCGATGCATGGCCTTAGGGAGCCGTCCTTCTTGGGGACAAAAAAGAAGCTGGAGCTGGCAGGGGATTTAGACGGTCGGATGAACCCCTGCGCCAAGGCCTCGCTGATGTATTCCTCCATGGCTGTGGTTTCCTTAACCGATAGAGGATACGGCGTGGAACGGGGAACTTTGGCGTCCGGCAGGAGTTCAATACCGCAGTCGTACTCTCGGTGAGGTGGAAGACGACATGCAAGCCCCTTGCTGAAGATCTCCGCCAGGTCTCGGTACTCCTCCGGGACGTTCTCAGGGAGGCTGTAGGGAGGTTGGTCTGTGACCGCCACGTGCAGCCTCCGTCCCACCGGGACCAGACATCGCTCGACGCACTGTGGGGACCAGGCCAGGATGTCCAACGGCTCCCAGGAGATCTTGGGGTTGTGGTCCCGCAGCCATGGCTGACCCAGGATGACTGGTGACAGTGGCTTCTGTATGATGAACAGTGACCTCTTCTCCTTGTGGAGAGCACCGACGCCCAGTGCGATGGGTGGGGTTCTGTGCGTGACGGTTCCCACCGTGGTTCCATTGACTCCCGAGATCCTGATGGGAGCTGCTAGAGGGACGGAGGGGACCTGGAGACGTCGTACCAGGCGTTCCTCAATGAAGTCCCCCTCTGAACCCGAGTCGATGAGGGCACTCACTGTAAAGATGCGCGACAGGTGAGATATCTGAGTGTGAATGCGAGACTTGCCCTTATAAACAGGTTGAATCGGGTTCACCTTGCAGATGCTGGGCGTCGGAGGTCGTGTCCCGGTCCTCTTCACTCCTGCAACCTCTGCCTGCTTGTCCCCCGTTTTCTGTGCCTTCTTGGGGCATCTCGCCACACGATGTCCCGTTCCCCCACCGTTCGGACACGGGTGCTGGCGTAGCCGCTCCTGACGCTTGTTCTCCGGTACCTCGGTCTGCGCCAACTCCATGGGTACAGGAAGCTCAGGATCTAGAGCAGGAAGGGGGATGTCCGCTCCCAGGGAAGGGGCGGACACGGCGGTGTGCTGATCTAGTTGGATAGCCAACTGGATGACCTGAGATAAGTTCAGGTTGAGGGAACGATAAACCAACTCCCTCTGTAGAGACACAGACAGCCCTGCTTTGAATTGGGAAATGAGCGGCACCTCATTCCATCCGCTGGCGGCCGCCAAGGTGCGGAAGTGCAGAGCATACTCCGCAACCGATCTTCTTCCCTGGTGAAGCAGTCGCAGTTCATCTCCGGCCGCCGCACCGTGACGAGGGTGATTAAAGGTGGCCCGGAAAGCCTCAAGGAAGGCGGTGAGTGACGTGACGTCGGCCCCGTTATTCCGCCAAATGGCCGTAGACCATGCGGACGCCGGCCCGGTGAGCCGGGAGATGAGCAGGGCGATGGCGTTTCGGTCCGTGGTGGGTGGACGGCTGGCGAGGAAGAGGGAGAACTTCAGGAGGAACTCCTCGCAGGATTCGGGGTCCCCGGAATAGCATGGCGGTTCCGGGATGGGGATGAGCGTTATGCCATCTCCGGGCGTGGGGAAGGACGCCCCAGCAGCGCCCGTGGTGACCCCTGTGGACGACGGGGCGACCTGAGGAGACATGTTAGGTGTGGTGCTGCTGGGGTTACCCACGGTGTCACCTGGTGGCGGGACAGGTGATTTGGCGGCTCCTGCGGACAGTTCCAGCACCTGCTGTGTCAAAAGCAGTAGAACCTGTCCTTGGTCCAGGACTTGCTGCGTGATCCGCTGAAGCAGTTGTTCCGCCGTCTCCATGGTGAGGCGAAGTATTCTGTCACAAATCGTCTGTAAGGAGAGTTCTGGAGACGTGGATGCAGAACAACAGTTATTTATTGAAATGCAAGGCAGAGGTAGGGTAGTGCAGGAGGAGGATGGTACGAGGAGGATGTTGCCCGCTGGACCCAGGCCGGGGTGATTAACCTGGACGGAGGACTGGGCAGAGCACAACACCGAGCCAAAACAAAAACTAAGTAAAACAAGGCACACAGAGTAAACTACGCTGTAGTAAGAGAACCCTACACTGGCTATGCGTGAGAAGGAATAGAAGAAGCTAGTGAGTGTGTCTAGGACAGACAAAATAACAAACCCTATGATAGACAGAATAGGTGTGTTAACGAGAGTGTAATCACAAAACCTGAAAGAAGAAAGAGTGTAGAAGGTGCACAAAGAGGTATGGTGAACTACACGGGACGACTGAAGGCTGGGAACCAGACTGAGAACAACGAGGGCTGGGAGGACAGTCAAGGTATTAGTAGACACTGGAGGAAACAACGTTAGTTCACCAAAACAGAGCGTATTAGTATAAAGTTTGGAACCGTTAGTAAGTAGAGTGAACGATGACACACAGACGCCCTCAGGTGGTGGCGCGCCAGCGGAGCAGGCTAGGGCGAGCGCGAACTCCGCCCCACCCGGCCGAAGCCGAACCACCTGAGTGGACGGACAGAGATCGCTCCCGGGACGCAGGACACTAAGACAGGATGAACACTGAAAACAGAAAGAGATTCAGACAGACACCAGGGAGCGATCACAGATAAGCACAGACGTTCACTCATGCGACGACACAGACTGATCTAAACACGGAAGTGAGAACGTAGATGCTAAACAAATAGCTAACATAAATGGACACGCACTCACCAAGATCAAACGCACCACGAGACACAAAGAAGACAGGATAGGCAGCCACAAAATCGCTCGGCATGTATGATATAAATCAGGGACAATACTTCGCGATTTGTCCCGTGTGAAGACAGAGCTTAAATAAGAGAAACGACCCATCAAACAAATTAGCCTCACCTGGTGCCGGAGCGAAAGCGAAACTAGAAGGCGGGGCTAAGAGCGCGAGTGACAGATCGTGCAGGAGAGGCAGATGCAGAACCCGGATTTCTTACATATACATATATATATATATATATATATATATATATATATATATATATATATATATGTATATGTGTGTGTGTATATATATATATATATATATATATATATATATATATATATATACATATATATATACACACATATACATATATATATATATATATATATATATATATATATATATATATACATACACACACACACATACATACATACATATGCACAAATATACACATGCTCATATACAGTATATCTACATATACATCTACATACTATATATACGTATCTGTATATCCATATATATCTATAAATAAACACACATCCATACCTGCCCATACATATTACCTACACACACATCCATACCTACATTTACCTTCATATACTAAAATTTACTAGCCATGCCAGTAGTTGCCACGACTGTAGCGATAGGGTTTCTTAGCTTGGCGCCGGCCCTGCCGTTTAAATCTCGCTGCAGTACTCGAGATTGTTTAAATCTCGCTGCAGTTCTACCTCTCCCGACTCCTGGGCCCTGCGCTGAGGTGGGCCGAAGGCCTAGTGGCCGCCGGGGACGTCTGTCTTACCTCAGCGCATCGGTTCGAGTCGGCATTCTTAGCCCGGTTCGCCCGGGGTTCAGATGCCGGCGCCGTTGGTGATCACCTGGACGGGGCGAGGATCCACAGCGTGATCCGGCGCGCGGGTCGCAGAGCGAGCATCCTCCGCGGGAGGTTCCCGGTCCTAGGGTTCATCCCCTTAGCGAGTTTTTTCTCGCCGCTCAGGATTCGCCGTTCAGTGAACTGTTGCTCGCCGCTCGGACCCCGCCTTCCGCTCCTCCGTCGGACTCTATCTCCACGGAGGACGCGTTCAGCGAGTTCTTCCTCGCCACTCGGGTTCCCTCTCGTGATTCCGCTCGCGATTCCTCTCGCGCTGCGCCTTGCGCTGCGCCTCGCGACGCTCAGGGGGACACTTTGCAGGCGCCCCAACACGTTGTTCCTTGCATTGCTCCTCGCGCTGCCCCCCTCGTGGCCTCTCGCGTTGCCCCTCGCAGCCCTCCGCGGGTCGCTTCTCGCGACTCCGCTCGTGATTCTCCTCGCGCGGCTCCTCATGCTGCGTCCCACGACGCTCAGGGTGACACTTGGCAGGCGCCCCAACGCGTTTCTCTTTGCGTTTCTCCTCGCGCTGCCCCTCTCGTTGCCTCTCGCATCGCTCCTCGCGATTCCACTCGCGATTCTTCCCCCGCCGCGCCGCGCGATATTCAGGGTGACCCTCCGCACGTGTTCCAACGCGTTTTCCCTCGCATTGCTCCTCGCGCTGCCCCTCGCAGCCCTCTGCGCGTCGCTTCCCGCGATTCCGCTCGCGATTCTCCTCGTGCGGCTCCTCGTGCTGCTTCTCGCGACGCTCAGGTTGAGGCTAAGCTTCAACGGGTTTCACCGCGGGTTGTCTGGCTCGGTTCCCCTCGCGTCGCTTCTCGCGATTCCGCTCGCGATTCTCCTCGCGCTGCACCAAGCGACGTTCAGGGTGACGCTTCACCTCCACGCATATATATACACACACATATACATATATATATATATATATATATATATATATATATATATATATATATTCATTCATTCATTATCTCCCGCTTTATCCTCTATTAGGGTCGCGGTGGGGTTCCCCATGCCCATCCAGGGGAGAACGTCTCGGGCGCTGGGCAGATAGACCCAGGACAGGGCGCCAATCCATCGCTGGGCACACACTCACTCACACAAACACACTCTATATGGGGCAATTTTTTGAGAATTCAATTGACTTGATCCATGTTTTTGGACTGTGGGAGGAAACCGAAGAACCCGGAGGAAACCCACGCAGACACGGGGAGAACATGGAAACTCCACCCAGATGGGGATTCGAACCGGGAATCCCTAGCGCTGAGAGGCGAACGTGCTAACCACTAAGCCACCGTGCCGCCATATATATATATATATATATATATATATATATATATATATATATATATACATACACACACACACATACATACATACATATGCACAAATATACACATGCTCATATACAGTATATCTACATATACATCTACATACTATATGTATATCCATATATGTATCTACGCATAAATACACATATGCCCATACGCATATATATATATAAATACACACACATCCATACCTACATTTACCTTCATATACTAAAATTTACTAGCCATGCCAGTAGTTGCCACGACTGTAGCGATAGGGTTTCTTAGCTTGGCGCCGGCCCTGCCGTTTAAATCTCACTGCAGTACTCGAGATTGTTTAAATCTCGCTGCAGTTCTACCTCTCCCGACTCCTGGGCCCTGCGCTGAGGTGGGCCGAAGGCCTAGTGGCCGCCGGGGACGTCTGTCTTACCTCAGCGCATCGGTTCGAGTCGGCATTCTTAGCCCGGTTCGCCCGGGGTTCAGATGCCGGCGCCGTTGGTGATCACCTGGACGGGGCGAGGATCCACAGCGTGATCCGGCGCGCGGG
Source organism: Corydoras sp. C115 (assembly GCA_019802505.1). Taxonomy (NCBI): domain Eukaryota; kingdom Metazoa; phylum Chordata; class Actinopteri; order Siluriformes; family Callichthyidae; genus Corydoras; species Corydoras sp. C115. Next base: position 28,681 of record JAFMOC010000719.1, read on the forward strand.
TCGCAGAGCGAGCATCCTCCGCGGGAGGTTCCCGGTCCTAGGGTTCATCCCCTTAGCGAGTTTTTTCTCGCCGCTCAGGATTCGCCGTTCAGTGAACTGTTGCTCGCCGCTCGGACCCCGCCTTCCGCTCCTCCGTCGGACTCTATCTCCACGGAGGACGCGTTCAGCGAGTTCTTCCTCGCCACTCGGGTTCCCTCTCGTGATTCCGCTCGCGATTCCTCTCGCGCTGCGCCTTGCGCTGCGCCTCGCGATGCTCAGGGGGACACTTTGCAGGCGCCCCAACACGTTGTTCCTCGCATTGCTCCTCGCGCTGCCCCCCTCGTGGCCTCTCGCGTTGCCCCTCGCAGCCCTCCGCGGGTCGCTTCTCGCGACTCCGCTCGCGATTCTCCTCGCGCGGCTCCTCGTGCTGCGTCCCACGACGCTCAGGGTGACACTTGGCAGGCGCCCCAACGCGTTTCTCTTTGCGTTTCTCCTCGCGCTGCCCCTCTCGTTGCCTCTCGCATCGCTCCTCGCGATTCCACTCGCGATTCTTCCCCCGCCGCGCCGCGCGATATTCAGGGTGACCCTCCGCACGTGTTCCAACGCGTTTTTCCTCGGGTTGCCCCTCGCGATTCCGCTCGCGATTCGCCCCGCGCTGCGCGATATTCAGAGTGACGCTCTTCACGCGTCCTAACGCGTTTTCCCTCGCATTGCTCCTCGCGCTGCCCCTCGCAGCCCTCCGCGCGTCGCTTCCCGCGATTCCGCTCGCGATTCTCCTCGCGCTGCACCAAGCGACGTTCAGGGTGACGCTTCACCTCCACGCATGTTTCTTCGCGGCTTGTTCCGCGATGCCCCTCGCGCTGCCCCTCGCTCTGCGCCTCGCGGTGCCCAGGGTGGCACTCCGAAGAGGCCTCAACGCGTTTTTTCTCGTGGGGCTCCTCGCATTTCGCCTCGCGATGCGTCCGGCGCTTCTCCTCGCGATGCTCTGCATAGTACTCCGCGGAGTTCTCCGCGGGGCATGCCGTCCGGGGTCAGTGTATTCTGCGGTCGGGGTTCGGACTCCGTCTCGGTAGACCAGGACCGTGTATTGTGTAGTGTGGACGAGGTACTGGCTCTTCCTCCTTGTGTCCAGGTGGCGGAGAGGAAGGAGACTGGGAGTCGAGGCGTGGTGCTCAGCGGGTTCCCCAGAGGGCAGTCCAGTGGTCTGGTGAGGAGGCAGTGGAGTTCTGTGGGTCCCGCACAGGATTTATTGATCCCTGCTTTGGACTATAAGACCGCCGTGCTGGACTATGTGCCCTTTAATGTTAACGATTCGTCCTCCGCCCAGGACAATTTGCCACCCGCTCTGGACAAAGGAATCGCTGGACCAAGGACTTTGGGGGCGGATGAATTTGGGGCGGCTGCCATGCTCATGGACCAAATCAGATTCACCGTTACGTCCACTTGGGTCACAAGTGCGTCCACTCGGGTCAGTCCTGCGTTCACTCGGGTCACATGTGCGTCCACTCGGGTAATTTCGGCGTTCACTCGGGTCACATTTGCGTCCACTCGGGCCTTTTCAGTGTTCACTCGGGTCACCTGTGCGGTCACTCGGGCCACTTCCGCGTCTACTCGGTTTACATGTGTGACCACTCGGGGCATTTCTGCACTTAATCGGGTCATGCCTGCGTCCTCTCGGTTCCCCCCGGCGGTCGCGTGTACTTCGGTCTCCGTTCCAGGCCTGGTTTCTCGGGATCCCAAAGGGTTTCCTTCCCCACACGCACCCAAGGGGTCTCGCCCTCCTCGCACACTCCAAGGGCCGTGTCGCCCTTTCGTTCCCAAGGGGTCACGACGTCGCCGCCCGCACAAGAGGTCGCGCCTCTTCCTCTTCTGTCTAGGGGTCTCCAAGCTGCCCTCGAGCCCCGTCTTGTTTTTTGTTTCTCTTCTGCTTCCCTGGGTGCCTTTGCCCCCCGGTTGTTTTTGGGGGGGCGATATGTCAGGTTGGGAGGGTTGGGAGGGTTGGGCCCCTCCCCTCTTTCTCCTGTGTATCGGGGTTTGGCCGTTTTGGGCTTCCGGAGGTAGGACCCACCCCCTTGATCAGGGATTGGGTCCTACCTGATCATGTACAACCTGCTGGCTACATTTCTAGCACGCCTGCGCAGTAGCCAGCAGGTCAGCATTAGACAGAGTTAGTCTGAGCATACACGCTTCGTGTGCTTCGGCTCAATTCCCACATTCAGGGTGATTGTGTGGTGATTTATTTATGTACATTTAGCTCCGGGCTCATCTCGCCCTGCATTCAGCGGCCGTTCCGCTGATTGCTTTATTTATGCTTAGTTCGCAGTTCGGCACTTTTCACCGTGTTGTCAGCGGCGTTCCCGCTGTTTTGTTTTGTTTTTGTTTATTTCAGATCGCGTTTCCTCCAGCGGCGTTCCCGCTGGGCAAAAGCTAATAAAAGCTTTTTGTGTTCGCTTACCTGGTCGCCTGGCTCACTATTCCTCCACCGCACCGCGCTGCGCCGCCATTTTCCGGACAGCGCGCCCCTAATGTGACAACAGGATACTCTAATGATTTAAGATCATCTGCAGTTGTGGCAGATTTATGAATCTCCTGTAATAAGACAACCTCTGCCTTTAGTCTTTTAAGCTGGTTAAGGATACTAATTCTCTTCTGATGTGTACTGGCTCCATTAACATTCCATGAGACAAATCTTATTGTGCCCATAGTGGCGTTAGTGTGATTTGAGTAAAGGATGTGGTTAAAATTAAACCATGCATGTCACGATAGAGATAGAGAGACCCAACTATATGCATTGTTAATGCTTGTGTTTGCCAAATTGGAAATTTAGATGCAGTGTCAGATACCAGAAAAATAAAAGTTAAAATGGTGCTGGATGTGAAAGAAAATGAGATATATAGGGTTGCCTTGTGAAGTATTTGTGTGTGTGGTTTCGCATGCTTTTTAAAAAGGAGGAAAAAGAAAAAAAAGTGAGAGAAAGGTGTATTAACAGAAGGAAATGAAAAAAAAGAAAAGGAAGGAAGAAGGAAAAAAAACAAAAACACAGCCCTGACCCTCCCTGACTCATGACTCCATGACGTCACGGATCAGGAACAGATTGTCCATGATGGTACGTCCGGGTACGCAGTACATCTGCTCGGACCGGATCACTGTGTGCATATAATGTTTCAGTCTGTTAGAAAGACACTTGGACAAGATTTTATAGTCCATGCACAACAGTGATATCGGTCTCCAGTTCCTCAGAGAACTCAGGTCTCCCTTTTTTGGAAGGAGCGACAGAACTGCTCTTCTGCTGCTGGTGGGTAACCTCCCGGCGCTGATGGAGAACCTGAATACCTCGAGCAGGTCCTCACCGATCACCTCCCAGAAGTGCTTGTAGAACTCCACCGGCAGGCCGTCGATCCCAGGGGCTTGTCCGGGTGAGAGCTGCAAGACCGCGGCGGTCAGCTCCTGTAGGTACAGGTCGGCATCCAGGGCATCAGCTTGAGCGGTTCAGAGCTTCAGGAGATCCCTGAGCAGTTCTCCTGTACAGGAAGGATCACAGGTGTCGGCGCTGTACAGTTCGGTTTAAAAGTCCACAGCCATTCGTCTCATCTCCCAGGGGTCCGCAGTCACAGTTCCGTCATCGCGCTTTAAAAACAGCACCTTGTTTGGTGGGCTCTTGGTCCGCTGTAGGTTACAAAAATATGCAGTGGGAGCGTCCATGTCCCTGATGCTGGTGAATTGTGCTCGCAGCAGCTCGCAGCTTCGCCTGTTTGCGCATAAAATAATTAAAAATCTTTTTCTGTCCATGCAGTCTGTTCCTCAGGTCCTCATTGTTGTTGAGGAGTACCTCGGTGTGTAGGTGTGACAGACTCCTCTCGAGTTGCTGAACTGTCCTGCTGATGGCGCCGCTGGTGTGGCGGGTGAACTGCTGGCAGAACAGTTTAATTTGTACTTTGCCCATCTCCAACCATTTCTGTTGGCTAAGTTCTTCATAATTTGCCATTTTGCATATTTTCATTAAAGATTTTATAAATTTGATAACGTCAGGGAAGAAATCCATGACCACAACGCTTTTTTAAAACGTCTCGTCCAAGAACTTGCTGATCTCCTGAGTGATATAGAGAAGTTCCTCCCCAACCTGCAAGGCAATTTCAGAGACGTCTGACATCGTGTCATCATCTCTGTCCTGCTCCATGTCTTGTGTTGGTGCATTTCTGCCTTCAGGTCCCCCTGGTGGAACATTTTCAGTTTCCATATTCCAACACAGTGGAGACCTGAGTTGGTTTTCCAGCAGCATCTGCCCCAACATCTCCACTCTGAGCACCCTGGCTCGGAGCATCACGGTTGATGCTCTCAGTGCTCCCATTTTCTTCTTCAATTTGGGCTTCCACCATGTGTTTTCCCACAATTTCGGGCTGCTCTACAGCCATATCTCCTTTTTTCCAAGCTCCCTCTTTGCTGGGGCCCTTTTGGTGTTCTTCCTCGTCCCGGGTGTTGTTCTCACTTTGTGTGCGGGATGGGACACGGCGGCTCCTTTTGGCCTCGCTGCCCTGCTGTGTTACCTGGGCGTATGAAGCCACCTGCTCAGAACCTGAGTGCTTGGGCTTCACCTGTTCAGGTCCGGTTTTCTGAGCAACAGCGCCATCTTTGCTTCGTTCGGGGGTATAACCCCCGGGTTCACTGGGCTCCAGGAGGTCACCCCTCCCCGCTGCTCCTCCACTCCACCGTCACTGCACTGTTGTTCTCTCGGACACACAGCCTTTTTGTGTCTGATCTCCCCACACGAGAAGCACCGCAGGATCCCCGAGCTCGCGAAGATGAGGAAGCTCTTCCCCTCATCGATGATCCTGAAGGAGATCTCTAGCGTGGGCTCCTTCAGAACCATCAGCATGGTGCGGCGGAACGCGGTCACATGATTCAGTGCCTCGCTCTTACATTTAAAGTGCGCTTTTTAGATTTCTCTGACAATCTTTCTGTACCGCTGGAGCTCGCGTTCCAGTTTCTCATTGGGGATGTTCGGGGGCACGTATAACCGCCTGATTAGAGACCGAAACCAGTGGCGTCACGGATTAAAAAAACCCACTTACCGTGATCCCGGTCTCGGCTAAACGCTCCAAGTAGCACCGCTCCTTTAAGAACACCACGACAACTTTGTTCATGCGGGATGCTGCTGTGATGTTCTCACAGCCCACCACCTGGCCCATAGCCAGCAGAACCTCCTCCACTGGCACCGCGGGGCTGGAGAGGCAGCGGATGGCGTGGCGGAGCGTCACCGGATCACCGCCACCATCGTGGGGTGTAGCCATGTTGCTCCACCGCGACGAAGTTTTAAAGATGTTTTTAAACTACCAGTGCTTGAAATTAATTAAGAACTGTATAGAAAAACACAAAGTTTGCTCTCACACACACACCCTCCTCCTCCACACGCAGCTCCCACAAACTCCCGGCATGCAAAGCGGGAGAGAGAGAGACTTTTTTTTTTTTGTCTTTTATTTTCCAAACATAGCAAGGGAAACAAAGGCGAAAAAATAAAAAAAAACATAATTTATTTTGTGTTAAAATCAGCAAGTAAATGTTAAAACCAGCAAGTAATTTTCAATATTGCATAGAACCTCGTCCTGTCCCCAAAACTGTAAAAACTCATCCGTTGTTGGCGTCATTTTGTGATAAGCAAAATCATTTTTCATTTTTATTTTGACCAGATGTTTAAAGATTAATTCCACATCCTGAGTGCCTCGGTTCTTGATCCTATTTTTTCTCGTTTGCTTTGACTTGCTTTGACCTATTAAAAAATTAATTAAACATGCTTTCTTTTTATAGGCGACTGAGTACCTGGGTCCAAAAATAAAATAACTGTCAGTCAGCATCCCACCGAGCGCCTTCACCCAGGTTCGAAGAACCCTGAACAGGTTTTAGGTTTTAGACAATTGCAACGGAGAAACAGATGCTCTAGGGTCTTCTCATGTTCACAGAAGGGACAGGTCGTAGGGACAGTGGAGTTGATGTGTGCTATGTGTCTGTTTGTAGCCACGGCTCCATGTACAACCCGCCACTGCAGATCTCCAGTGCGTTTCTCTATGGGGGTTTGTACAAGGCTCTCCAGCTATCCTGTGGGGAGTGTGCTGGAAACAAACCTGACCACTTTGATTCCTTAAGATCTTCTAGTGAGCTCCAGTTCTGTACCTTCACGGTCACTGTGTACAGGGAGGTTGGAAATCCGTCATTTGAGGTCTTTTTAAGGTGAGTAGAAACCTCTCCCCCTCTTGATTATCCTCAACAGCTATGCAGATACAGATAGATGCAGATAGAGGGGAAATGGTGCTGTGCCGACCATTCATGTTGTTCCTGAGCCTCACTGAAGCCCTGAGATAGAGCAGCGATCACCTCCCTCAGCAGTCTCTGCAGCAGTCGTGTTGAGCGAACTCCCGTTTCTGCTTTGAGCTCATCATTGTGATATGAGCTCTCTGTAAATACAACTGGATGCATCGGAATGATAGAACCGGTGTCTGCAGCACTGGGTTGTTGAATAAAGGTTCTTCACTGATATTGTGAAGTGTTTGTGCGTTGGTTCTGTTAAACTTGAGAACAGAGTTCCAGGTCTTCAGAACCGACCGGAGTAGTGTATAAGATGCACAATGTGTCAAATTTGATTGATTTATGACCTGATTTATAACATGGGGGCGGGACATCCGGTTATGGAATGTGCAATAGTGGGTGGTACATCCGGTAGGGGTTGTCCCTCGGTGGGGGTTGTAACCCCTCCTACCCCCGCCTAACCCCACCTAGAAGGTGTGTCAGAAATTTCACGTCCCTCCTCCTCCCAGACCCCAGCCATCTCCTACCCCCCTAATGTTAAAACATATAAAAATGTTATAGCATGTAGAATAAAAGTAATTTAAATCATTTGTTTAAAAAGTTTTAAAACTCTAAGTCCCTCACTAAAACCTGGTAATCTAAATAATATGTATTAAAAAGTTTTTAAAAATGATAAGACACTAGCTAAAGGCTGGTAATTAAATCATTTGTTTAAAAAGTTTGTAAACAGTTTTAAATAATTTTTTTATGAAACGAATCGTGGACTTCTGTGTATTCTTAAACAATGGTTTTAGTAAAAAACTTGGTGTATTTTTAAAAGTTTGTTAGAAAACAAAGCGTGGACTACAGCATTAGCTTTTAGTAAAAAACTTGGTGTATTTTTTAAAAAGTGTTAACATTTAGTAAAAGTTAAGCTTTTAGTAAAACTTGGTGTGTTTTTAAGCTTTTGTTAACCTTTTTGTAAAAAGCTTTTTTTTTTTTTTTCTTAAAAATTAATCTTTTGTCGAGATTTAACAAAAGTAGCAGCAAAAATAAAATGAGAGTCCAAAAAGCAAGCCGTGTTTTTAAACAAGTGTGGTTTGTTTAATTTGCACTAAACTGTTATAATAAAGCTTGTAAGCTATATGTTATAAGTTTTAAAAACTAAAGAGGTTCATTTTTATATTTTATCTGCACTAAACAGGATCCATCATTATAAAGCGTTTGTAAGCTGTATGTTACAAGTTTTAAAACTAAAGAGATTCGTTTTTATAATTTATTTACGATGCTGTTTTATTTGCACTAAACAGGATCCACCATTATAAAAGCGATTTTGTAAGCTATATGTTACAAGTTGTTTTTTAGTTAAAAAACCAAAGAGGTTCGTTTTTATAATTATTTACGGCTCTGGGAAAGGAATTTGTTTATTTAAAATTGGCGCCACAGCGTGTCACGCTGCCCACCTGTGATCTAGATGCGGCTGCGCAAATCTAGCGCAGAGCCGCGGCGCTCTAACGCGCAGAAGGGAGCCAGGCACGCAGGTAGAACAATAAACAGGAATCTTTTAATCAAGGTGTAAAACACCAAACAAACAGGCACATAAAGGACACGGTGACAAACACACAAAGACGCGCACGAAAGACCTAAAACCCCGGAACTAAATACCCTAACCTAACACACCACGTGAACCCAACCACCCAACGAACCCGCGAAGCTAATTAACTCAAATTACAAACACGAGACAGCTAATTAACAACACAGGAACATACACACAGAAACCAAAAACACCCACACACAACGGTCGAGGAACGGGTGCCCTAGGCACCCGTTACACTACCCCCGCCCTTACGGTCGCGTAACGCGGGGACGCGACCAAGACACCCCAAAAAAAAACAGTCCTGGGGGGGTGGGAGGGGTCGTCCGCCCCTCCTAAGTCGGGCTCGATAGGCGCCCTCCGGTGGACGCCCTCTGCGGGGGAGGCGTGTGACACGTCCCTGGGTCCTGTGTCGGGGTGGACGCCCTCTGCGGGCGCGGTGTGGAAGACGCCTTCCACGGACGCGGAGCTGCGGACGGCCTCCGGCTGCGAGGTCAGGTGGCCGCCCGTGGCGGATCAGGACTGGGCCACGCCCTCTTGCTGCAGGGTCAGGTGGACGCCCACGGGCGGCGTGGTCCGGAGGACGCCCTCTGGCGGCGTGGCGAGGCGGACGCCCCCTGGCGGCGTGGCGAGGCGGACGCCCCCTGGCGGCGTGGCGAGGCGGACGCCCCCTGGCGGCGTGGCGAGGCGGACGCCCCCTGGCGGCGTGGCGAGGCGGACGCCCCCTGGCGGCGTGGCGAGGCGGACGCCCCCTGGCGGCGTGGCGAGGCGGACGCCCCCTGGCGGCGTGGCGAGGCGGACGCCCCCTGGCGGCGTGGCGAGGCGGACGCCCCCTGGCGGCGTGGCGAGGCGGGCGGCCCCTGGCGGCGGGGCGTGCGGCGTGGCGAGGCGGACGCCCCCTGGCGGCTTGGCGTGGCGGACGCCCCCTGGCGGCGGGGCGTGCGGCCCCTGCTGCTCGGGCTGGGCGGCGGCGTGCGGCCCCTGCTGCTCGGGCTGGGCGGCGGCGTGCGGCCCCTGCTGCTCGGGCTGGGCGGCGGCGTGCGGCCCCTGCTGCTCGGGCTGGGCGGCGGCGTGCGGCCCCTGCTGCTCGGGCTGGGCGGCGGCGTGCGGCCCCTGCTGCTCGGGCTGGGCGGCGGGGTGCGGCCCCTGCTGCTCCGGCTGGGAGGCGGCGTGCGGCCCCTGCTGCTCCGGCTGGGCGGCGGCGTGCGGCCCCTGCTGCTCGGGCTGGGCGGCGGCGTGCGGCCCCTGCTGCTCGGGCTGGGCGGCGGCGTGCGGCCCCTGCTGCTCGGGCTGGGCGGCGGCGTGCGGCCCCTGCTGCTCGGGCTGGGCGGCGGCGTGCGGCCCCTGCTGCTCGGGCTGGGCGGCGGCGTGACGCCCCCTGGGCTTCGGGATGGGCGGCGTGACGCCCCTGGACATTGGGATGGGCGGCGTGACGCCCCTGGGCTTCGGGATGGGCACGCGCGCCGGCAGGACCTCGGCGGGCACGCACGCTGGCAGGACCTCGGCGGGCACGCACGCTGGCAGGACCTCGGCGGGCACGCACGCTGGCAGGACCTCGGCGGGTACGCACGCTGGCAGGACCTCGGCGGGCACGCACGCTGGCAGGACCTCGGCGGGTACGCACGCTGGTAGGACCTCGGCGGGCACGCAGGCAGGATGGACCTCGGCGGGCACGCACGCTGGGCGGACCTCGGCGGGCACGCAGGCTGCGCGGACCTCGGCGGGCACGCAGGCTGCGCGGACCTCGGCGGGCACGCACACTGGGCGGACCTCGGCGGGCACGCAGGCTGCGCGGACCTCGGCGGGCACGCGCGCTGGCATGACCTCGGCCGGCACCTCCGGCTCTCCATCCTGGACACAAAACATATAAACCCCCACCGAAACACCCAAACACAACGAGACAAACATATCGGACATGGGGACGACAGACAGGTCAGACGACAAATAGGAGGACGGGGGACACAAAACACTCGCGCACTCAGGCGGCGGCTCCGGTACCGCCCCCTCGCAGCGCGACCCAGACGCGGCACGGACCGGCGCGGTCGCGTCACGTGACTGCCCCGCAGTCCATGCTTCGCGCTCCGCGGCTGCGCTGTGCGCCCGCTGCGGCTTCAGGCCACGCCGTCGCCGCGCTCTGCGTCTGAGTCTCGCCACCGGGGGTTTAACAAACCGGACTGGACCCTCCGTCCAGAACTCCTCAGTGTTGCGGAGGGTGTGTACGGGCAGAATGTGCCCATACAGGTAAGGTTCGCCCGCCTCGTCATCGGAAATCTGGACAATGTCCAGATTCTCCTCTGCGCAGAGCGCCTCAAACCCGTACCTCCACAACCATTCCTCATCGGAGTCGCTCCACTCCGCCATCGCGCTGTTTGAGCCGTTCCCCCGGCTCCGGGAGGGCGGGCTCCGCATCACAACGCACTCGCGGAACGAGCCGCGAGTACGAGGCTATACGGCCCCCCCAAAGAAAAATTTAAAAATAGCCTACCTGGGCTCTGGACTCCCAAAACGAATGGCGCGTCTTTTCTGTCACGCTGCCCACCTGTGATTTAGATGCGGCTGCGCAAATCTAGCGCAGAGCCGCGGCGCTCTAACGCGCAGAAGGGAGCCAGGCACGCAGGTAGAACAATAAACAGGAATCTTTTAATCAAGGTGTAAAACACCAAACAAACAGGCACATAAAGGACACGGTGACAAACACACAAAGACGCGCACGAAAGACCTAAAACCCCGGAACTAAATACCCTAACCTAACACACCACGTGAACCCAACCACCCAACGAACCCGCGAAGCTAATTAACTCAAATTACAAACACGAGACAACTAATTAACAACACAGGAACATACACACAGAAACCAAAAACACCCACACACAACGGTCGAGGAACGGGTGCCCTAGGCACCCGTTACACAGCGGCGCACATGTGTTCTTAAGATAAGTGTTTTTATCACTTTATGAGGTTATAAACCCTGTGTTTTATCATGTAAAATTGTCGGCGCCGACGCAATTTATTTAGGAGCACAGAAGGTCGTAAATACCTTTGTTGTAATACCATGCAGACGCATTGATCTGATCGGCGAGATGCATTGATTTGATCGGCGAGACGCGAAATGTGTGAAAACACCCATTTGGCGCGCAGACGCCGCCGGAATACACAGCTATCAGACAAACCCACCCAATCTTAAAATCTTATTTTTTACTGGTTGTGAGAAAAGGCGCGAAAAATCGGCTGTTCATTTAAACTCGGCCGAAAGCGTCGTTATTTTGCTCACGAGTGAACGCAAACCAGTCGCAGTCTTCCTACGCTTAAGCAGCCGACCCTACAAGTTTGAAAATGGCCTATTTCTACGGTACGTACATATGTATTATTATATGCCATGTAGCTTAACGAATACACTTTTATAACACTTTTTTCTGTTTATAAAAAGGTTTTTCGTTAATATTTAGATATTTCTGATGAGGAACTTTTGAACGCCGTGAGGATCATTTCAGAATCGGCGCAGACTTGTGAAGGTATGTTAGTAATGTTATTATTAAATAAAACATTTCGTTTCATAAAAATAAGCCAAAATAAATAAACTAACGCATTATTTTTCACAGACAATCGGACGTATTCGCATGAAGACGTGCATATGGCCGATTATCAGACGTTTTCGCCTGAACAAACGCATGCGGCCGTTTATCAGAACGCTGAATGCAACTCGCCGGACAGAAAACGGTTTAAAGGTAAATCATGTGAAAACTATAATTTAAAGCATTTTATATTATGCCAAATAGATGTTTTCATAACCTTTACATTTTTCGATCACAGATTTGAACATCCGAGAGCAGACGTCGTTTGATGACGCCTTTTGGAACGCCATTGTTTTTCCAGAAGACGAAGAAGATCGGCAGACGCCATTTGCTCTGGGGCAGCCGACCTGGGTGGAAAACTCACCGTGCGAGTTTCTTTTAACGGCGGAACAACAGGCGCCACCGTGTCATACGCCCGAGCCGACCACTTTGCAGCTGCTATCCGGGGGAGCTACCTGCGCTGTCGATGCCCCGCAAAAGGTGACACAGTGCGGTTGTTCTCAAGAAATAACTGCTTTAAAGGAGCAGATTAACGGGTTATCAGAATTGTTAAGGGTACAGGACATAGCCAATAAGATTCGGGACAATGTGTTAATTGATAATATTACTAACATACAAAATGCCTGTTTGGAAAATGAGCGCCATTGTTCGTCTATAGTTAACCTGATGTTCGGGTTAAACAGAGTGTTGCAATTAAAATTATCTCAAAGCACGCCTGTTCTCTATTCTAAATATTTAATTAAAACAAATAAAAATGGCCTCTAACTGTTTTAACAACGGTTTGCACGAGGCGTGGGGTGTCTTACCACTAACGGACAGGATTTTGTGTTTAAATCGTGAATATGCACAAAATGGGGCCGACGTAGCGTTGTCTCCGAATCAAAGCGGGGTGATTCCTAATAATTGTCCTATCCGTGAATCTTGGTCGCTTACGCATCTAAATGATCAAATACAGATACTTAATGCTGAATATGAACGTATTATAACTTCTTTAGAATCGGTGATTCAAAACGGCGGGGGGACCGAGGTTTTTGATGCTTCAAAACCTAATTTTGGGCTGTCTGACGAATCTTTGAATCGTCTTGTGACGCGCGGTGGTAAATTTGGGGATTACCTCATGACCCCAAGAACCAGATTTAATGGTGTGGTTCTTCAAAGGGATTTGAATTTAGCGGCCGCAGCATCCACAGATATGGCGGCTTATGTAAATTATACACTCGGTGCGTTAGCCGAAGCGGTGTCTTTTGCCAGGCTGCTAGCGGGCAGAAACGGTTTATTTAATGTTACATTAAACGGTGAAGATTTTTTATCACCGGTAAGTGTTTTAGTGTCTTCGGACGATCCAACCTGTACAGACAGGGTTTTAGAGAATATAGACAAAGTGGTACAGAGCAATAAAATCATTCGGGCAAACAATATATTGTCGTTAACCATATCGATAGTTTTAAATAAAAACAGAGGAGGTCGCCGTAAATTACGCGATCTGGCTCACGACCAAATTATAAATAAAAACAGAATGCATTTATTCTGTCCGACAAATATGACCAACCAGCTATGTTTTGCAATCTGCATAGCTCATTATTTAAACCCTGGTAAACTGTGTTACGAATTAGAATTTATAGCCGAACAGATACACAACAAGTTGGGGTACGATCGCGACCACAGAGTCTGTTTAAGTGACGTGGTCAAATTTGAACGCTTATTTGACATCAAAATTTTTGTTTTTTACGAAAATACTCGGGGTGATTTGGTAAAACATCAGTCTAAAGACGTCCCCTACGAACGCACGGTGTTTCTATATCTGCACGATGGTCATTATTACATGATAAAAAATTTAAAAAGTTTCATAGGGACGTCGTACGTGTGCAAATATTGCTATGGGGGTTACACAAACCTCTGGAACCACAGATGTAAATATTCATGCAACTTATGTTTGGATGACGCGTGTCACAAGACGCCGGGGAAAAATAAATATTGTCCTGATTGTTCACGTTACTGCCACACCAAATTAACCCCATGTCAAAGATCACATTTGGTGAATTACGTAAACAGTTTGACGTAAAAGTGCAAACGCTTACAAGAGATTACGGGGTAAAAGTAATTTTCGGCCTATCGAAGAATACTATGGGTTGATCAAGGCGGTCGTACTTCCACCAAGAAAATTGTTACACCCTGTATTACCATACCGCTGTAACGGCAAATTAATGTTCCCGCTGTGTCGCGCATGCGCAGAACTTGAAAATCAGACGGGGCTATGCACGCACGAGGAGCGAGACAGATCCCTCTCAGGAACGTGGGTCAGTCTCGAATTGATAAAGGCGTTAGAAAAAGGTTACAAGCTTGTTAAAATCCATGAGGTATGGCGTTTTTCAGATAGTTCGGAATCTTTATTTGGCGATTACGTGTAGAAGATTGTCAATCAGAAAGGGGGTTTTCTGCTGCCGCTGTTAAGCGTCGCTTTACCGTTCATCAGTAGTCTGATAACTAAATGAGATATGGAATATGCAGAAAAAATGTTTTTAGTGCCGCAGAACCAGTTGGCCAGGTTGCAAGGCTCGGACAAACGCGAATCTATCGGGCAAACTGTCGAAAACGATCTGGACACGTCTATCAGACACATCCTGGCGAGGACAGACTTGCAGAATTACGAGAAAGCCGCTCTTTACACCAACGTCTTACAGAGGTTTTTAAAATTGGCCAAAATCGCCGATAATGAGCCAGTATCTTTAAAATTGAACGTTCCTGCCAGCGAGGCGGCGGCGAGCAAAGACTCTTTGATAGAAGAAGTTATTAAAAATGTACCGATGCGTAATAGACAGAACGCTCAGTACATATTAGATAAAATGGCTGTTTCCAAAGACGTTTCGTCGTGGAACGATTCGGGGGAATTTATCTTAAACGGTGTGTGCACGCGGGGTTCCCATATTTTGGATCTGGTTAAAAGCGTCACGGCGCCGCACAACATTCGTGATAATAGCAGACCGCACGGATGGTTAAAGTTTCTGCAAGCGATCGCGAATCTAAACATTCCACTTTCTACAGTGCCAAACAAAAGCGTTAGAGAAAAAATTAACGCGTTAAAAAACGTGGAGTCTGGCGTGTTTAGTCCTCCGAAACTAGACAAAAGTATGTGGTTAAACTTTTAAATGATGTGTTTTTTTTTTTTTTCATTGTGTTTTGTTGTAAATATCTGTAAATCATTTGTTGTAAATATTTTGTTGTAAATAAACGATTCATTTTCGAAAATGTCTGTTTAGTACGCTTTTTATTTTTCACAACACACGTAAATACACATTTTTAAACTTTTCGACCCTGTTGAACACACTTAAACACCCCTTTGTTACAAACCCTGGGGCGTATACATTTTACAAAATCAGAAACCATACGATCATTTTTTAATAAATCAAAGCTATATTTAGACATTACATTTTCATAATTCAAACCGTTAATCATGTGATATAGAAAAAACACACAGTGCTGGCCGCACGTCTCTGACGAAAAGTCCTGTACTTGTTTGTCCGTATACAATGTCCTTATGCAGGAAATGTTGAGAAAATCGCTAATCATTTTAGGAAATTTATGGTAATAGGGCCCGTTACCAAAACTGTCAAAAAAGCACCCCGTTCGTTCTTCGCTTATGTACGTGGCGAGCCAATGTTCCCCAGGCAAGTCTGACGTGTGCGTGTTAATTATCGCCAAAGCGGGTAATTTCCGCACGGCTTTTGTGGGTAATTGGTCACAAGCCAAAACTCCGAGAAAATGCGTGTTAAACGCTAAAAAGTCCATGACGGCGCTCAGCTCTATGGTATTCATTAGTAAAAATCTACCAGAACTTGCCTGCGATTAGAAATTTCCAGTATACTGTCAAATACGGCGTAAATCACTAAATTTATCGTTTGCGGGAGAGGATTTCTGAAACGAGCCTCCAGTCTAATATTTCCAGATTTAATAAGAGACACGTGTTGGCCGCATTCTTCGTCGGGCGTGAGATTGAAGGCGTATAATGTATAACCTTGTAAAAATTCTTCTCTGTTGAAAGGCAACGCCTGGTTTTTCAAATGTCGCCCGGTAGCGAGCGCTAGCTGATAAAATTCACGAACGGCCGACCGCTCTTGATAATTTGGCTGGTGAGGTTTAGCGGGGAATTGTTGTCCGTCCAAGTAAATCGCTAGAAATTCGAGATCGTAATTTTTAAAGTCAAAGGGATTTTTGTTGTACGCGCCGGTGAACGCATCGTTATCGACCATACCTATAATTATGGCTTTGGGTAAAGTACCCAGGAATAGGTTTTCCTGGTTGCTGACGCGAGTTCCTGCGGGTATCGAGAAATTTTTTAAACAAACTCTGTCTATGGGGTATTTAGCGGTGGCAGACAGCAACGCTTGCGCGTGCCCCAATCTTACGGCCGGGGACACCGAAACCTTTTTAACAAATAAAGACGCCGAGATAATGTTAATTTTGTACGCTGAAGCGTCACTACGCATCAGACAGAATTCATCCTTGCCGCGAGTCAGACGAATTTTAACATCCACGCCGTTGAGTAGCAATCTTTCCTGAAAAAACAGGTCGCTGTGTATGGGACTTAACAATTCTAAAACGTTACTGCCCGCTGTAAAAGAGGCTCTTTTTCTCAAACCCATATTGTTTCTGGCAGGGTTCGCTTCATCCATATGTCCGGCGGTGTCCATATAAAATAGTCCGGCTGTAAAATTAGTTTCCAAAGTGTCCCTGCCATAATTGACCAAGCACTCCAATAAACAGCGATAGGGATACGTGCTAGAACTCTGCGAGATAAGTCTGTCACCCAGAGAAACGTCCAGCTGTGAGAATAAGGTCGCTCCGGGGTAATTAATTAATCCAACAGGCGCATCAGCTTCTATGTCGGAGCCGTCAGGTTTTGTGATTTTAAGGCTTATATATAACAGAGTGTTATTAAGATCCGTATAATGTTCACCGTGTCCCGCTATAAAAAATTCTAAAGGCACGTTGTCCGCGATAGCCGAAAGCGGCGGTATCTCCACGTACGTGCATTTTTCAACGACTGTCTGGGTTAAAGGCACTTTAAATAAATCCAGTTCTGATTTGATACATTCTTCCGACATCCCGTGCAGCAATGCCATGATTAGAACAGTCCTTTGGTTTTTCCAACGAAAGAGGCTTTAGTCTGTTTAACCTTCACAGGTCTTTTTGACGCTATGGCGTCTTTAACACCGCGTCTGGCATTCTTATGCGTGCGGCTCCATCTCTTCCCAGGAGGTCTTTTGACGGCTTTTCGCGCCATCACCAGCACCCCGGATCCGTCCTGAACATCGTCGCGCTTTATTCCATTAGCCACAAAATCACCCACGATATTTTTAGCCGCTGTTTTTAAATGAGGTTTGGCTATGCTGAGTCCTCTTTTTAAGAACGGTACGGCCATTCGAAATAAGTTTCTAAAAATACCCCCGATACCCGCTCCGTACATTACAGGCGCTCCTGAAAAGCCGGGGAGAAAACCCCCGGCCTGATTTTGATAATAGGATATGTAACGTTCTGGATCCATAGTTTGATGGTCGTAGTACTTCATATTTATTAAAGATTAAGACCGTGTTTTGTGGGTCTGAAATGTAGCTTTACGATGACTTTTCCGTATGAAAAGTCTACGAGCTGATTCTGATCAGTTTTAATCTCGATTAAAACGTCATCAAAGTGAGATTTTGTTACAGCGCAGTAATGCGGCTTGCTGAATCGCGTATTAATGAGATCGTGGTTTCCTCCTGAAATATTAACGCTTCTTAACAACGGCACGAAACTGTGCCCCACGAGCTGATAAGCCGCTAGATCGCTATAAATATATAGCGCGTAAAATCCTCCGTTCAAATCCACGGGGTGCGGAGCGTAATTTCTTAGTTCGGGTCCGAAGCACGACTGCCACACGTCCTGTTTAAACCCTAGTATTATGGCTAACGAGCCCTTAAACATAACATCTATGTTATTTAGCGTCTTGATAAAAACTTTGTGTTTTATTTGGTCGTACCCGAAGCTTAATGTGCGGTGCGAAACGCGACTATTGAGCTCGCTAATCAGAGCGTTTATGTTATTATAAAAACCCGTATCTATGTTTATTTGCTCCTGAACCAGTTTATTTTCAGAGTCTATAAAAATAACACACACGTCTTTAACAGTCTTCCAAGTGCGCGGATATTGAATCTCGATAAGCCCTACTTCCCACGAACCTTTCAAATCAATCTGTTTTGCCAGTTTCGTCCTAAATCTGGATATTTTGTTTTCAGGATACGTATCCTTTGAAGCGTTACTCGGCAGACACATGTAGAAATCTTCATCCCCCATATTTCAAGCCAAAATGGTGTAGATTTTATAAAGCGAGTCGTTTTTAAAGATTCCGCAATTCCTTTTCAAGAACCCAGCTATTGAATTTCGACGGCCAACCCAACCATTTCACTAATACCAGTGATTTTTTGCCACGAGTCTTTTTATCTAAAATTTTTTCCACTTTGAATAATTTATCTTTAGCCAGCTGAATTTTTTGCAATTCTTGTTCGTAAAAACTACCTTCTATCTTTTCCCCGTCATAATCTGTCAATTTATAAACGGGCGGCTCTCTTCCGATACATTCCGAGACTGTGAAAAACTCGTGAGTGTAATTCTCTTCATAACCTTTTGCGAACGGTCCTCTGGTTTTAGACACCCGAACAATATCCCCCGTTTTGTATTTAAAATCCCGTTCGTCGATCTTCTTCTTAAAACACCTGCCGTAAAGAACTTTAAGCACCTCTGATTCGTTTTCTTTAGAAACGTCAATGGGTCTCCGTTTTATACTCGTGTGATAACTATTGTTATAGCTCGATAATATATCTTGAATAACGTCCACATACCTTTTAGAATTTACGGCGGTGAGATACCTCCACATGCGTGTTTTTAATGTTCTATTAAAACGTTCTATAACACTGGCCTTTAATTCACTATCTGTAGCAAAATGTATGATGTTGTTTTCAGCCGTTAATCTCTGAAAATGTTTATTGAAAAATTCTTTCCCTTTATCAGTTTGTATTTTTTGAGGGATTCTGCCTTCATTTAGTATGGAAGAGAAGGCTTGCGTCACAGCGATCCCCGATTTATTTTTGATCGTCCGAACCCACGCATATTTGCTGAACACATCTATACACGTCAACATAAATTTATAATCATCATTTTCCTTAGAATAAGCGGTCATGTCGACTAGATCCGCTTGGAACTGAGCGTCTATACCGTGTACAATAACACTGTTTCTCTTGAAAGTTCTTCTTATAGGCTTGTGTAGCGTGTAAGCGTCCTGACTCGCTAACCATTCGGCTATACGACCGTCGGGCAATCTCGCTTCATTTTTCCCCAATAAGCTCCTTTTCAAACGATTTTTACCTCCTAAAGATCCAGGATCGGACGGGGTGTAATAAGAATCAGCCAACTTTTCCGACATGTTACTCGATCGGCTTCTAAAAAATAATGAACTCCAGATGGTATTTGTTTTTGTTTTGTTTTTATTTAAGGACATGCATCAAGAAAGTCTAAAAAATAAACACAATCATCGTATTTATGTTTTAACAAATGATCAACAAATGTTTCAATCACTTTACATACATCGATACAGGAATCCTTAGAATATTTAATCACGCAGACGTCTATCACGTAAGCAAACAAACACAACAAATGACCAGATTTCACATCGCAACCGTCTTTTAACATAAGGTTCAAAAGTTCTTTAAACAGAACGTCCGTCTGTGTTTCGCTGTTAACACCGCTCTGTGTTAAAAGAGGCCATTCGTCAGCGTTAGTTCTAACATAACACACCAATCTCTTAAAAACTTCTAAGCGTTTAACGCACTCTTTATCGAAAGCACTGACGCCGCACACATGTTCGTTCAAACAATTACACAATAAGTATGTTATTTCAGTCTTTACACGGCGTTTTAATACTGCGACGCGCAATTTCTGAAAACTAAACAATATACCCATATTTATTTAAAATTTTTGGCCTCAAACTCTACCCGCCAACTGTTAACAGCTTTCGTAACTAAAGAGTCTGTAGCTTCATCAAAAAGCTGTGCCCTCATCTGCGATAGACGCTCGTTAATATAAGGAACACTTTCTAACTCGCACACGATAGTTTCCACACAACCTTGAATCTTTAAAATAGGTAGATGAATACCTGCACATTTCAAAAGATCGGATAAGACATTTTTCAACTTTGATGTAAAAAGGTTCTTTGCAAAGTCTTTATAACATCTCGCAAAAAAATAACGATCGGGCTCGTACAGACACGTATGCCTGCGTTGGCTGGGATGATTGATGAAACAACCCTCGCAGTCTCTTCGCAGTCTGAGGTCCACAATATGCTGAACAACTTCAATAATCACCGATTTAATCAAATTCAAAGCTTTTGTGCATAAACGGCCGTCCCTCGTTGTTTCAGAAAGTCCGTCGCCATCATGGGTTTCGGTAGAAGCATCGTCGTCGTCGGTCTGGAGAGAGGTCGGACTCGCGTCCTCTTGGCTGTCATCGGCTATGATTTGCGCAAACTCGTTTTGGCTGTAATCAGGAGCGATGTTTTCCTTTGAAAAAACACGTTCCAAAGCCTTGTAACGTTTGCTTCCACAAAACTCTGAAGCTTCGTCCTCTGCGGCGGCGTTAAAAGAATCGTCTGTTGTTGAATCAAAGAGATTTACCTTAATATCGGAGAGGCTGTCGCGCGACTTTTTCAAAACGACGCGCCTTTTCCTTCGGGGAGCGTACTGCAGACCCTGTTCTTCAAACAGCTCGCTCAACGGCGTTACGGTCAAAGAGGCTTCTCTGCGTTCATCAGCCATTTCGTCTTTTTTCAAAAAACAACGGTGACTAGAGGTATACGTGTTTTACAGAGAAACGATGAAAGGAGGGGGTTGTTTGCGCGTGTGTATGTATGTGTGTGTGTGTGCGTCCTGCTTACAGCGTGGTATTTACGACAAACAGGTGTTTTACGACCCTCTGTATTCCTAAATATTTCGCACATGATAAGGATCGATACTTTATAACATACCATAAAGTGTTAAATACACTTTATCTTAAGAACACCTGTGAGACGCTGTGGCGCCAGTTTTAAAAAACACATTCCTTTCCCAGCCCCGTCGGACGAGGAGTGGGCCACGCCCTCTGGCAGCGTGGTCCGGTGGACGCCCACATCGGGCGAGGAGATGGCCAGGCACTCTGGCTGCGTGGCGCCCCGTCGGACGAGGAGTGGGCCACGCCCTCTGGCGCCGTGATCCGGTGGACGCCCCTGCTGCTCGGGGCGTGCGGCATGCGGCCCCTGGACCTCGGGCTGGGCGGCGTGCGGCCCCTGCTGCTCGGGCTGGGCGGCGTGCGGCCCCTGCTGCTCGGGCTGGGTGGCGTGCGGCCCCTGCTGCTCGGGCTGGGCGGCGTGACGCCCCCTGGGCTTCGGGATGGGCGGCGTGACGCCCCTGGGCTTCGGGATGGGCGGCGTGACGCCCCTGGACATCGGGATGGGCGGCGTGACGCCCCTGGACTTCGGGATGGGCGGCGTGACGCCCCTGGACTTTGGGATGGGTGGCGTGACGCCCCTGGACTTCGGGATGGGCACGCGCGCTGGTAGGACCTCGGCGGGCACGCATGCTGGCTGGACCTTGGCGGGCACGCACGCTGGGCGGACATTGGCGGGCACGCACGCTGGGCGGACCTCGGCGGG
This sequence comes from Corydoras sp. C115, assembly GCA_019802505.1. Lineage (NCBI taxonomy): Eukaryota > Metazoa > Chordata > Actinopteri > Siluriformes > Callichthyidae > Corydoras > Corydoras sp. C115. The sequence goes on from JAFMOC010000719.1 coordinate 49,817, forward strand.
CACGCATGCTGGCAGGACCTCGGCGGGCACGCACGCTGGCAGGACCTCGGCGGGCACGCACGCTGGGCGGACCTCGGCGGGCACGCACGCTGGCAGGGCGTTGGCGGGCATGCACGCTGGCAGGGCATTGGCGGGTACGCACACTGGGCGGACCTCGGGCTCGCCATCCTGCACACAAAACATATACACCCCCACCGCAATGCCCAAACACATAGACATCTCAGACATGGGGAAGACGGACTGGACACACGAGACAGGGGGACACGGATCCACATCTACCCCCCCGAGTGTTGGCTCCGGTACCGCCCCCTCGCAGCGCGATCCAGACTCAGCGCGGTCCGGCGCCGGCGGGCTCTGCGTCTGGATTTCGCCGCGTGGGGTTTAACAAGCTGGACCGGAGCGTCCGTCCAGAACTCCTCAGAGTTGAGGAGGGTTCGTATGGGCAGAACATGCCCATACAGGTACGATTCGCCCGCCTCATAATCGGAGATCTGAACCAAGTCCAGACCCTCCTCAGCGCAGAGCGCTTCGTACCCGTACCTCCACATCCACTCATCATCAGAGTCATAATCATACATTTCTCTGTACGAGCCGTCCTTACAGTACGAGGCTACACGGCCCCCGCAAAGAAAATTTTTAAAAAGTGCTTACCTGGGCACTGAACTCCCCAAATTTCCTTTGTCTGGTTGTTCTGTCACGATAGTCTACCTCGGGCTGAAGCGGTGGCGCATAGGAAGCGCAGACCGCCGCGTATACACGCGCTGAAGGGAGCCAGGCACGCAGGTAGCAGAAACGGGTTTATTAAAGGTGCAGTGCACCACAAAACAAGAGGTACAAAAAGGACTAAGTGACATAAAACAACAACCAGCACCGAAGACAAGAAACAATGGATATAAATACAAAAAGACACCCGATCACGTGCACAAGACAAACCAATTACAGAAAGGGGTTAATTAACTAAACTAATGAACACTGAACGTTAATTAACTCAAACAAACGGGACGAAACACAAAACAGGTGACAGGTGCCCTAGGCACCTGTTACAGCTGTAGTCCACGCTTTGTTTTCTAACAAACTTTTAAAAATACACCAAGTTTTTTACTAAAACCATTGTTTAAGAATACACAGAAGTCCACGATTTGTTTCATAAAAAAACATTTAAAACTGTTTACAAACTTTTTAAACAAATGATTTAATTACCAGCCTTTAGCTAGTGTCTTATCGTTTTTAAAAACTTTTTAATACATATTATTTAGATTACCAGGTTTTAGTGAGGGACTTAGAGTTTTAAAACTTTTTAAACAAATGATTTAAATTACTTTTATTCTACATGCTATAACATTTTTATATGTTTTAACATTAGGGGGGTAGGAGATGGCTGGGGTCTGGGAGGAGGAGGGACGTGAAATTTCTGACACACCTTCTAGGTGGGGTTAGGCGGGGGTAGGAGGGGTTACAACCCCCACCAAGGGACAACCCCTACCGGATGTACCACCCACTATTGCACATTCCATAACCGGATGTCCCGCCCCCATGTCATAAATCAGGTCATAAATCAATCAAATTGGACACATTGTGCATCTTATACACTACTGACCGGTAAAGTTGTTGTCTCTGATAAGTCCATTTCCTTCAAGTTTAGTAGGAACAGATGCTTATCATAACGCAGGTTTTGGATCCGTTGTAGTAAAATGCATGCAGTTCGATTCCACAGAGCTTCTTTTCCATAAAGCAGTCTCTTTGGTGGTTCCAGAGGTGTTGTTTTGTGCCAAGCGATCAGATTGTTAATGACCAGCACCCTCCCTCTGTAGGATAGCTGGGGCAGCACCCAAGTCCAGCAAGACAATCTGATGCCCATCTTCTCCAGCAATCCCTCCCAGTTCTTGGTCATGTATTTCTCATTGGTATAACACCCAGATATTTTATTCAATCAGTTTTCCATTTCAGGTTTTCTGGTAAAAATGGAGGTTCTTTTTTTCCAAGCATCCAGCAATAAAGCTCTCACATTTACTCCAGTTTACCTTGGCTTTCTCAAACATTGATAAACATTGTATGATGGACACTACATCATGTTGCTCTTTTAAAAACACTGTTGCACTTAAATACACCAAGGAATTAACCACATTACAAGTTGAACCGCTTTTATGACCGTTTTAAAGCGAACAGACCGGCAACCCTCACACATCAGACATGCACAACTCCCCCCAACACCAGCATGCTAACACTCCAGGAGCACGAAGTTAGATGTGTGCTGAAGGCGGTGAACCCCAGAAAGGCGGCTGGCCCCGATGGCATGCTTGGAAAGGTGATGAAAGCATGTGCTGACCAACTGGCTGGTGTCTTCACCCATATATTCAACCTGTCCCTGTCGCAGTCCATCAACCCACCCTGCCGCAAATCCTCCATCATCATCACAGTCCCCAAGAAGTCAGTAGTGGAGAGCGCAAATGGACTGTGGCAGGCCTGTGGCACTTACGCTAGTGGTCATGAAGTGCTTCGAGAGACTGGTCTCACAATACATCAGAGCCTATCTACCTCTTACTTTGGACCTACATCAGTTTGCCTACAGGGCAAACCGCTCAACAGAGGATGCCATCAACATCGCACTGCACACTGCGCTGAGTCACCTGGAGCAGGGAGAAAGCTAAGTGAGGATGCTTTTCCTGGATTTCAGCCTTCAATCACATCATCCCGGAGATTCTGAGAAAGAAAGTTGCACTCCTGGGCATATCCACCCCCTACATGCCAGTGGATTAGAAACTGCCCACAGTCTGTGAAATTAGGCCCTCACCTCTCCTCCACCATCACACTAAGTACTGGCTCCTTTCAGGGCTGTGCATTGAGCCCTCTCCTGTTCACCCTCTACACTCATGACTGCTCTCCGACCCATCTCTCAAACACCATCATAAAGTTTGCGGATGATACCACCGTGGTTGGACTGTGTTGCCAGAATAATTAAAGACACATCACACCCCAGTAATCACCTGATTGACCTGTTACCATCTGGCCGATGATATAGGTCAAACAAGACTAGAACTAATAGGCTAAGGGACAGCTTTTATCCAAAAGTCATCACTATGCTGAACAATAGGAAATGACTAGCTACCAACAGTTAAAAGTCCACTATAATGTGTGCAATACATAACAAGTGCAATATATTCTTGTGAATTGTGCAATACGGGGTTTTCATATTGTTCTATATATTATGTCTTATGCCTTATATATTATTTCATTTTATTTTGCTTATTTTACTTAAATTTATTTATATTGTATTTGAACATTACCAGCACCTTTGGAGTTGCACCCAGTTTTCATTGCAATGAAAATTACAATGACAAAGGCAATTCTGATTCTGATTCTGGTTCTGACATTGTCAGCATATGCTGATAGGGCAGCTCTGTGAGCTAGGCCAGGTAGAGCTAATCCCTGCAGTCCCTCCCCTAACCTGCATAAAAAAGGTTCTATTGCTAGACTATAGAGTTGCCCAGAGAGTGGACAACCTTGTCTTATACCTCTCTGCATATGAATTGGGGAGCTGGGTCCTCCTCTAATGTTCAACATTATAGTGGCTTTACAATATAAAAGTTTGACCCATGATGAAAACTTTGCACCGATTCCGAAAGCTTTGAGTGAATTAAACAGGTAATTGTGATCGACTCTGTCAAAAGCTTTCTCTTGGTCCACAGATAAAAACCCCACACTGCAGTAATTTAGCTTACATAGCTCCACCAGGTCACGGATAAAAAATATATTATCCATTATTGTTCTTCCTGGTACGCATTATGTCTGATCGGGGTGGATCAGATCTTTCATGTGCTGTTTTAGTCTGTTAAAATTTTGTAATCGGTGCAGAGCAGTGACACTGGTCTCCAGTTTTTTAAAAGCCCCAGGTCACCCTTCTTGGGTAGCAGCGTTAAAACAGCTTGTGTGCAGCTGGTTGGTAAAAAAAAAACATTTTTAAAAGACCAGTTAAACACGTCCATCATGTTGTGTCCTAAAATGTTCCAAAAACATTTATAAAACTCTGCTGGCAGTCCATCGATCCCTGGTGCACGTCCACATGTCATTTATTGTATCTGTATGTCTGATTGTAATTAACTGCTCTGTAGGGAACTCAGTCTGTTAAGATCTTTTAAAAGCCTCTTCTTCAGTGTTCATTACATCAGTAGTGTACAGGTCTGTGCAGTAGTTCACCGCCATCTGTCTCATCTCAGATGTTGAAGATGTCACACCTTCGTCTGGTTGCTGAAGGTACAGCAATTGCTGTTGTTTGTGTGTTTTCTTCTCTAAGTTGAAGAAGAACCGAGTAGTTGTGTCCATGTTGTGGCTGTTTGTATAGCGAGCTTTGATGAACGCAACTTTGGCTCGTTCATGGAGGAATGAGCTAAGAGTTCTCCATTTTTCAGATATCACAGATGTGTTACTGACTGTGTTCTGGTTGATCAGTTCAATCTCGGCTCTTTGAACATCTTTCTCTAGTTGTTTGACAGTCCTGTTGATTTTTGATCTCATGTGAGATGTGTACTGTTGACAGAATAATTGGATTTGCTTCTTCCCTACCTCCCACCATGAGTTCACATTTTCAAATTCTGCTTTTGTTTGCCTCCACCTCTCCCAGAACGCTGTGAAATGGAAGCAGAAACCTTCATCCTTTAAGAGCTTAGTGTCCAGTCTCTAATAGGCATTAGTTTTTGCTGAAGGCAATAAAAGATCCCGTGTGACAAGATGGTGGTCTGAAAAGCCACTGGGACTAATAAAACTTCTTAAAATGTGGTTCTTGTCTGTCTGTTTAATGTAGAACCGGTCGAGTCTGGCAGCAGTGATCTTATGGTCTGCGATTTTAATCCAGGAGTACTGTTTTGCATTTGTACAACGAGTTCGCAGGTTTTAATAAATAAGTTAAGTTGAGTGGCTGATTTTAAGTGTGGTTCTTCTGTATTCTGTTAGATGTTCAATAAACGGCCTCGGAGATGCAGGTTGTTCCAAACAGATTTTAATGCAAGTTACTGAATAGTCAACCAAGTGTACAGAAAAATCATCAATGGCGGGCAACCACGATTGATGAGAGAGCTCTGATTCTCAATGATCCAGCTTCGGTTTAGAAACCTTAGGAGGGGAGGGCTGTCCTTTTCCTATGTATGTGCATAATCAGTCCTTTGTCTTGGTGAGAACATCCTCTTAAACATCTCCACCATCTGGTCCTTCTTCCTGCCTCCTCCTAGGGCCTGTTTCTGTTGACTGTCCCATTGTTCCTGTTTTGCATGTTCAGTTGAACCATTAAAACACATAAATTACATACATTCAAACAGTTAGGATAAATTAATGCAATTTATGTCTTTTATGTTCAATAAATTCCTATCTAATGTAAAATCCACTGTGCAATTCGAGTCTCCACCCATAACTATAAAATGATCTCCCCCCTGCTGTTGAATTGCATCTCTTACTTTGTGGAGCAGATTTACTCTCTCCGTCCCTAATTTTGGGGCATATATGTTAATAAATAAAAAGTGTGTTCTTTATTTTACTTTAATAAATAAAACTCTTCCCTGTTCTACGTCTATTAGCTGTTCCTGAGTTATTCTGAGGTTCTTAGAGAATAGAATAGCTACACCTGTGCTAAAATTGGTGCCATGACTAAAAAACACTTCTTGCTCCCAGTGCATCCTCCAGTCTGCTTCATCACTGGGAGTACTGTGTGTTTCCTGAAGGAAAATAACATCCAAGTCCTTTTGCTTGATTAATTCTAAAATGGCTGCTCTTTGAACTCTATCCCTATATATTAATGTTTAAGGTCCCCATATTTAGTCTTTCCATAATAAAGATAGTGTGAAAGAAGACAGAACAGATCAGAAATACAGAGTGAGCGTTAAACCAGTGTAGATTATTTTATCTATAATTTTATTTTAAATTTGTTTTTTTACTTTTCTTTTTTAGTCATGATTTTCCTGTAAGCGATATCTCTTTTGTTTGCTTAATTTACTTAACGTCGCCTTCTTCTGAGCTTTGGCTACAGAGTTTATGAATTTTTCCATGTCTGGGAAAAAAATCACTGACCTCTACAGTTTTCACAAATGTTGCGTCAAGAAATTGATTCAATTCTGTAATGGAATATAGTTTCAGATCGTCAGCCACCGATGCTGTGTCGGAGTACTGAGAAAGGTTATCATCCTCCATCATGCCCACCTCCTGACTGCCCTGGCCAACTTCAAGCTCGGCGGATGGATGATCAATAACTTTGTTTGTTACGCTCTTTGCTTCTACAGATGATCCATCTGTAGGTGTGTCTGAATCTGTAACTATTTTTGTCCCATCTTCCACATTTTAACTTCCAGCTGTGTTAGTTGACTCAATAACCACGGTAGGTGTTTCTGTATTTATTGGTCCTCTACACACACCTCTGTATTACAGGGTTGCAGGACACGGGCCTTCTTGGTTGTGTTCTTCTACTTCTCTGTGTGGACCGGCTGAAACACCTCCACAGCATCAGCGCCGGCACCTGAACATTTTAGGACTGGCTCAGATGCAGCGCTGGTGCTTTTAACAGCAGCAGCTTATGAGGGCTTCTCTCCCTGTTTGACCTCACTGACCTCAGGAGTTAGTCCTGATCCAGTGCCAGCTGCCCTGTTCCCCCCACTGCTGCTACCTGTCTCATCATAGTCCTGTCTGTGCTCTGAGCAGTCTGATTGTTTTTTGTCTGATCTTGCCACACCCAAAGCACCTTAGAACCCCAGCACACACGAAAACACAGTATGATTTGTTCTCATGAATGATCTTGAAGGAGACCTCCAGAACAGGTTCCTTCAGGATCATGATGACATTGCGGCGGAACATGGTTACATGCTGCAGAGCAATCGTCCCTGCACTTCAGAGGGGCCTTCTTAATGTTGCTGAGGACCTGGCCGAACTGTGCCAGCTCAGCATGTAGTTTTTTTTATTGGGGACGTTGGTGGGAACGTTATTAATGACGACGCGGGTTGTGACTGAAACCATCGGAAAGATCGGATAGAAGCCTTCACTCACCGTGATTCCAGTCTCAACCAATCGATCCACGAAGCACCGCTCCTTTAGGAAGGTGATCACTGCCTTATTCATTTTAGAAAACGATATGATGTTTTCGCATCCGATCACCTGGTCCATTGCCAGTAGAACCTCTTCCATGGACACGCCTGTTGGGGACGGACACCGCCTGTCGATGCGATACCGGCTCATCTTCATCAGTGTGCATCGTGGCCATGCCGCTTAAACCGCGGACTGTTACCGCTCCCAACCAGGACACGGGTTACCTACAACCCTGTGGTTTATTAACCCTAGAAAAGTTACGAAAAAATAATCCGGTGTTCTCACTCACACACACACACACACACACACACACACACACACACACACACCCTCCACCTCCATACGCTACTCCCACAAACTCCCAGCATGCACAGAGAGAGAGAGAGGGAGAGATTTAAGTTGTAGTGTTTGTATATGTGAGATTGATTATTAACATATTTTAATAACCTTAATAATTTCTAATACAATGTGTTATGTAAATAATTTTTCAATTGTTTCAAATATTCTTCTGTAAATCTGGAATTTATTTGACTTTTATAGTACATTTGATGCAAGTAATAGCGCACTTCATAAATAACTGTAGTTTTACTTTAAATTATTAGGTCAGATTAGGTCTACAAACAATGCCCCCAGCTCCTGAAACATCTCTGGAAGTTTCTGAGGGTAATCTGGCACAGAGGGAAGGTAGCCGAACAGTGGAGGTATGCTGAGGGAGTGTTGATACCGTCGTATCATCTCACTGCTCAGCGCCGAATGCAAGATCTTTTTCATGAGTGTGTCTCAACATCTGACAGACTTCCTCCTAAAGAATGCGTACATTGATACCTCCGTCCAGAAGGGAATACCTGGATGCCTGGAACACACAGGTGTTGTGACGCAGCTGATCCGTTAGACAAGAGAATGCAAAGGAGACCTGGTAGCTCTTTGGCTCGACTTGGCCAATGCCAACGGTTCTATTCCACACAAGGTAGTTAAGGCAGCACTTGAAAGACACCATGTTCCCGACAAATTCTGTAGCCTCATTGTGTGCTATTACAGCAACTTCAGCGCGAAAGTTTCTTCGGGCCGAACAACATCATCTTGGCATCGCCTTGAGAAGGGGATAATTACCGGCTATACAATCTCTGTAACCCTCTTTTCACTGGCCATGAACTGCATTGTAAACTCTGCTGAGGTGGAATGCAGAGGGCCAAAATCAAGATCTGGGACACTATAAGAGCCTTCATGGATGACCTAACAGTGACATCATCATCTGTTCCAGGGTGCAGATGACTCCTTCATGTCTGCTAAGTCCAGGTCTCTGGCCCAAAGGAAGGGCAAAGTGTCTGACAGGTTCCGCTTTGTTCTGGGAGAAACAACAATCCCAACAGTCACTGAGAAGCCTGTCAGAAACTTGGGCAAGATCTTTGACAGTTCCCTAAATGATTCAGCTGCCATCCAACAAACTAAGCGCGAACTGTCCATCTGGCTTACAGCGATTGACAGATCTGGCTTACCTGGTAAATTCAAATTCAAAAACCTACCAGCAAGGTGTCCTGCCGAGAATACTCTGGCCCCTATTAGTCTATGAAGTGCCGGTAACAACTGTAGAAACTCTAGAGAAGTCCATCAACCAGTGCCTGAGATGGTGGCTGGGACTCCCTCAGTCCTTGAGCAGCATCGGCTTGTATGGCCATTCCAACAAGCTGCACCTACCCTTCAGTGGACTAACGGAGGAGTTCAAAGTCACCCGTTCCAGAGAGGTGCTATTGTATAGGGACTCCAGACACAAAAATGTCTCTGCAACATGCATCCTCGTAAAAACTGGAAGGAAGTGGTGATGATTAGAGTGTTAAGATTCATTAAAAACAAAAAGTTCTGTCCAGACCCAGTCCACTCACAGTTTGCAGGATCCTGTATGCCACTGCCCTCCATACAAGATCCTTTGGGCCAAAGTGGAGTCTGCAGATACTGCAGTCTGAAAGCAGTGGTGCTGCTGGCCAGGTGAACCAGTCCTTGTCCTCCATCATCTTTTGGCAGGTAGAGGACAGCCTGAAGAATCCAGTGCAGTCGGTCCCAGAAGAAATCAAACAGCATTGCCTGTATCTTGGATAAAATGTTAGGTGGGGGATCCACACACATTAATTTGTTCCATAGAACAGAGGCAGCGAGGTTGTACAGCACCTTTATCGTATTAATAAAAAGGCCTCCAGAACCTTCCACATGTACTCTTGTTCTAATCTGTCAAATGCTTTTTCCTGATCTAAGAACATGAGCCCAGTTTTTAAATGCAGAAGTCTGGTGAGGTCTAAAACATCCCGAATTAAAAATATATTGTCCAAAATGGACCTACCAGGCACACAGTACGTCTGGTCAATGTAAACAATCTGCTCCATCACCCCAGTCTCGAGGCTAATGTTTTTGAGAGCAGCTTGCAGTCTGTGCACAGTAATGACACGGGGTGCCAGTTCTTCAGCTTAATCAGGTCTCCCTTCTTTGGCAGCAGTGTGAGGACGGCGCTCCGGCTGCTCACAGGGAGCTTTCCTTTTCTTACACTCTCTTTTAGAACGTCCAGCACATCCTCACCCAACACTGACCACAGTGCCTTGTAAAATTCGTCAGGGAGACCATCAATGCAAGGAGCTCTGCCACTCTCCATCCACTGCAGGGCCTCCTGTACCTCATCCATGAACAGATCAGCATCGAGTGCTGTGGCAGACTTCTCGTGATCCTGGCCTGCATCTGGAGAAAGGCCCTCTCTGTGTCCTGTGCCTCGACCCGCTCACTCTCATACAGCTTTGAGAAGAAACTGATTGTCTGCTGGCGTATCTCCGAAGGCTCAGAGACGAGATCCTGTGATTCATTTCGCATGGCATACATAAACCTTTTGCACGGCATACATAAACCTTTTCTGACCATTTTTACACTCAACACCAAAGAATAACTTAGAAGCATCCAATTCATTCATGTTTTAAGAGCTTTGATGTGTTCTTGATCTCCTGTGGTCTCTGATAGAGTCTGAGTTTAGTCATATCAGACTCTAGCTCTTTTAGAGACCTAGTTATTTCACTAGTGACATTTTGAGGGTACTGCTGGCAGAACATTTTAATCTGTATCTTTGCAATGTCCCACCACTGCTGTAATGATTTAAAAGACGACTTCCGAGGCTTAACCCTTTAATGTCCTCACCAAGAAAAAAGCAAAGGAAAAATTATTTATTTTTTTTATTATGGGGGAGTCCCCATGCCCATCCAGGGGAGAATGTTTCGGGCGCTGGGCAGATACACCCAGGACAGGGCACCAATCTATCGCTGGGCACACACTCACTTACACAGACATATACACAAACACACTCTATATGGGGCAATTTGGAGAATTCACCTTTGAATTGACCTTGATCCATATTTTTGGACTCTGGGAGGAAACTGCAGAACCTGGAAGAAACCCACGTGGACACAGGGACAACATGGAAACTCCACCCAGATTGGGATTTGAACCAGGAATCCCTAGCGCTGAAAGGAGAACATGCTAAACCACTAAGCCACTGTGTCACTCCAAAATCATAAAATTTTAACAATAATTATAATAATAATAAAACATTAACAAATAGTAACAACAACAATAAAAAGCAATAATAAAGTGCAATGACATGCTAACTTTGTTAACTTTTGTGCCCTTTTTTGAAATACTCTTGTGTGATGTACAACAGCACTAATGGTTTTTCAGCATTGGATCCAGTTTATTTCTTGTGGTATGCTATGAAGCATTGCTGACTTACATTAAGACATTGCATTATCTTTGCCAAATGCTCTTCAATCTCTTGTGGACTAGTTTTGATTGGTTCCCTTAACTCTTGAGCAGAAAACAGATTTGTCTGTTGCGCAATATGTTCAATCATATTGTCAGTGAAGAGTGTTTTGAAGTACTGGAATGGTGTCTTCACAGCATCTGGGGGCTCAAATCTTGAATCAGGAACCTGGAATGTCCCAATGTCTTCATGTTTCTAGATTTCCTCCCTGCCTTTGTTTAGGCCTAGGGTGAAGTATGGTTACTTGTGTCCTCTGGCTCCTCTAGGGAAATTGTTTTCAGGGAGTTTTTCCTCTTTCATCTTTATCTTACGGGGTGACGGTTTAGAAGATGAACTTGTAGAGACTATGTCCTCATCATCCATTGACTCAAAAGATGTTTCTCCAGAATCTACTGTTTGGATGGGCTAAAAAAACATAGATATTCTAGATAATTTAGATCCTCTATTTTATAATCCTCATCACTCAGATCAACATCAGACTCAACATCAGACAGAATGAGGTCTTGGACCTTTAAATATTTTTGTGTCCATCTATTATTTGCAAAAAAAAATTAATAAATAAATTTAAAATATTAATAATAATAAAATAAAGGATAATAAATAAGGGAAAAATAGCATACAATTTGTTGAAAAATGAACCACTTTCCTTGTGTGTGACAAAATCTGTGAAATAAATAGATTGAAATATATTGCATGTAATAACAATAAATGTGTTGCAAAAACAAAATATGAATGATCAGAAATTTTTAATTCAAACCAAAAAGTTGGTTCTAATTACTATAGCTAAGCATACTGTATCTACTTTTACCATAAACGGCCATCTCAATGGTATTAAAAAAATTATTTGACCCTTATAAAACATATTTTTGCTTTAAAAAGTTTGATTAAAGCCTCTCAAACTACACTATGCAAAGAAAATATGCTTATCTTTGAAAATTTGGCCAAAAAACGTCCGAATGTGTGGCTTGTTTTGCTGGTTGCCGATTTCGTCTATGGAGGTGAACTTAAACGTCATACTACTAAAAGACAAAGTGACCCCTAGTGATTTTTTTTGCATAACATGTCTCTACCGAATGGTAGATACGGCACAATCAGGTTAAATTAAGTTTAATAACGTTTTCAATAAGATATAGTGACTGAAGGTGTGCTCTACCAAATGGTTGAGCAGGACGTTAAAGGGTTAAAAACCATCCAAAAATAAATAAAACACTCTTTAAAATGAACATCATTTAAAAGCGCTGTATTAAAATGCCAGTGTGCACTCCGGGGCTTTACCTGAGCTTTTCTGTCCGTGCATTGGACTATACAATGATCTGTAAAACCAACTGGAGATATAAAACAGCGTATAAAAGTGGATAAATGATGTTTCATTCATTATTCATTATCTCCCGCTTTATCCTCTAGTAGGGTCGCGGTGGGGTTCCCCATGCCCATCCAGGGGAGAACGTTTTGGGCACTGGGCAGATAGACCCAGGACAGGGCGCCAATCCATCGCTGGGCACACACTCACTCACTCACTCACACTCTATATGGGGCAATTTGGAGAACTCAATTGAATTGATCCATGTTTTTGGACTGTGGGAGGAAATCGGAGAACCCGGAGGAAACCCACGCGGACACAGGGAGAACATGGAAACTCCACCCAGATGGGGATTCGAACCAGGAATCCCTAGCGCTGAGAGGCGAACGTGCTAACCACTAAGCCACCATGTCGCCCTAAATGATGTTTAAAACAATAAAATCGATCAAGTCTGGCTAAAGAGAGCGTATTATCTATAGAATAAACCCATGTATACTGTCTCTGATTACTGTGTATATCACGCCATACATCAGATAGAGAGCCATCACTGTCTGAATCTCCATCTTTATCCATGGGAACCTCTCTTTTGGCCTGTTTGGTCTCAGTTTCACGCCCCTGCCTCTTTCTCTTACTAAGTACTTTAAAAACAAGTTCCTCCACCATTTCAATGTCCTCAGTATCTAGGAACATAACAGTATTGACCCTTGTCTCTTCAATTTGCCCCGGTTCTACCATCTCGTGCCTTTTCACCCCTGGCTCCACACTGGGCTCCTCTATTTGTGGTGCAGGTACTGAACACACCTCATCTGCCTGTTCATCCTCTGTACTGTCACCTGCAGTGGACTCACCTGCCTTGTCCACCTCGCACTCTGGGATAGGAGCCATTTCCTCCACAACTGAACATGCAGCAGCCGCAATGGGAACAACCACAGCAGGTCAGGCATTTGCACAGAGAGAGAGAGAGAGAGAGAGAGAGAGAGAGAGAAATGCTTAAATATTGTGATTTTATATGTTCATATGTTAAATTTTTTTTATAGGTTATAGGTTAAAATTGGTTGGGTATGAAAGTTTTACAATCAAAGTGAAGTTGAAAACTTGTTAATAAACACTTACAGTTAGAAGAGAGAAAAAAGCCAGCAACTCTTCACAAGTTTAGTAATCTCCATAAGGGTGTCAGGTTGGGAGGGTTGGGCCCCTCCCCCCTGCCTCCCGTGTATCGGGGTTTGGCCGTTCGGGGTTTCCGTAGGTAGGGCCCATCCCCTTGAGCAGGGATTGGGTCCTACCTGATCACGTGTGGCCTGCTGACTGCATTTCTGGGATCCCGCCCTAGCAGCCAGCAGGCCAGCATTCTAGATTGAGCTTCTGCTCACACGCCACGTCGGAGTTTCAGAGTGGTGTATTGTTTTTTTCTGCAGTTCGCTTCCGGCTTTCCACGCCGAGCACTCAGCGGCTATTCCGCTGTTTGTGTTATTTTGTTTTGTTTTGTTTTCTAGTTCGTGTACGTTTCGTCGTGTGGTCAGTGGAGTTCCCGCTGTTTTAAGTTCTTTCGGTCTATTTCGGATCACGTTTCCTCCAGCGGAGTTCCCGCTGCGAAAGCTAATAAAAGCTTTTGTATTCGCTTACCTGGTCACCTGGCTCACTATTTCCTCACCGCACCGCGCTGCACCGCCATTGTTCGGACAGCGGGCCCCGATGTGACATAATGCTGGCCTCCCACAACAGTAGCCGAGTCCAGGATTCCTCCTCCGGGTAAGTGCACACTTTTTCATATTCTTGCGCGCATGCGTCCCCCGGCTTTCGTCCCGGGTTTGTTGTTTATTAGCGCTAGCAACGTTAGCGTCCGTGCTAACCGCGTTCAGCCGCGTTTCCCGGCTTTCGCCCCGGGTTTTTAAATTTTTTTTTTATATATATACATCAGTAGCTGCGTTAGCTTAGGTGCTAGCCCGCTGGTGTATTGTGGTTCGAGCTGCAGCATTCGGCTATTTACATCGGCGTTAGCCCCGCCTTTAGCCGCGTTTTCAGCAGCTGCATCTGGCTATTTAGATTGCCGTTAGCCACGCCGTTAGCCGCGGTTTCCGCTGCAGCATTTGGCTATTTAAATCGGCGTTAGCCACGCCATTAGCCGCTTCCTCCAGCTGCAGCACCGGCTTCCTTAGCTCGGCATTAGCCCTGCCTTTAGTCGAGTCCCTGGCTGCAGCATTCAGGTTTATTAACTCGGCACTAGCCATGCAAGTAGTTGCCCCATCTGTGGTGATTGGCTTTCTTAGCCTGGCGCCGGCCACGCCGTTTAGTTCTCGCTGCAGTACTCGCTCCCCGGAGGTTGGAGCGAGGAGGGGCATCGATCGGGTCCCAGAGTATGGGGAGATTGTTCTCCCTCTCTCAGCTTCGGTCAAGCTCCCGGCACCCTGTGACAGGGTGGCGTTAAAGCCACTCCCGTATATTATCGGCTGTCGCAGGGTGTTCGACCTGGTCACCAGTCGACTGGTCAACCAGTTACCTCTCCCGTCTCCTGGGTCCTGCGCTGAGGTGGGCCGAAGGCCTAGTGGCCACCGGGGACGTCTGTCTCACCTCAGCGAGCCGTTTCGAGTCGGCATTCTTAGCCCGGTTCACCCCGGGTTCAGATGCCGGCTCCATGGGTGATCACCTGGACGCGGTGAAGCTGCCTCTTCCGTGGCGCGATCCAGCGCGCGGGTCGAAGCGCGAGCATCCGCGTTCCTCCGCACGTCTCCCGCCGTGGGAGATTCCCGGTCCCAGGGTTCATCCACTGAGCGAGTTTTTTCTCGCCGCTCGGGATTCGTCGCGCGCTCCTCCGTGCGAGTCTTTTGACTCCATGGAGGACCCTTTCAGTGAGCTGGGGCTGGCTGCTCGGATCCCATCTTCGGCTCCTCCGTTGGACCCTTTCTCCACGGAGGACCCTTTCAGCTCTCTCTCTCTCGCCGCCCGGGTCCCGCCTCACGCTCCTACGTGCGAGTCTCCTGACTCCACGGAGGACCCGTTTGTCGAGCGTCCCCTCGCCGACCGGTCCGCGCTGCGCGCCCCTCCGTGCAGGTCTCTTTACTCCACAGATGCCACGTTCAGCGAGTTCTCCCTCACTGCTCGGGTTCTGCCTCTCGCCTCGCGCCGCGTCTCGCACTGCACCTTGTGTTGCTTCCCACAACGCTCTGGAGGAGGCTTCTCCTCAATGCGTGTTTCCTCGTGGTTCTCCCCGCGATTCCCCTCGCGTTGCCCCTCACAGCCCTCCGCGCGTCGCCTCCCGCGATTTCGCTCGTGGTTCTTCTCGAGCTGCGCCCCGCGCTGCATCTCGCGCTGTGTCTAGCGCGGTGCCTCGGGGTATAGTTCTCGTCGCTTTGTATGAGGCTTCTCCTCAACGCGTGTTTTCTCGCGGTTCTCCCCGCGATTCCCCTCGCGTTGCCCCTCACAGCCCTCCGCGCGTCGCTTCCCGCGATTCCACTCGCGGTTCCCCTCGCACGGTCCCTCGTGCTGCGTCTCCTGACACTCTGGTGGGGACTTCACCTCAACGCATGTTTCCTTGCGGTGTTCCCCACGATTTCCCTCGCGTAGCCCCTCGCAGCCCTCCGTGCGTCGCTTCCCACGATTCTGCTCATGATTCTCCTCGCGCGGCTTTTCGTGCTGCTTCACCACACGTGATCAGGTAGGACCCAATCCCTGCTCAAGGGGATGGGCCCTACCTACGGAAACCCTGAACGGCCAAACCCCGATACATGGGAGGCAGGGGGCAGGGGCCCAACCCTCCCAACCTGACATATCGCCCCCCCTTCTCGTGCTGCAGCGAGAAGCAGCACGAGAAGCCGCGCGAGGAGAATCATGAGCAGAATCGTGGGAAGCGACGCGCGGAGGGCTGCGAGGGGCTACGCGAGGGGAATCGTGGGGAACACCGCAAGGAAACATGCGTTGAGGTGAAGTCTCCACCAGAGTGTCCCTCGTGCTGCGTCTCCCGACACTCTGGTGGAGACTTCACCTCAACGCATGTTTTTCTCGCGGTGTTCCCCACGATTCCCCTCGCGTAGCCCCTCGCAGCCCTCCGTGCGTCGCTTCCCACGATTCTGCTCATGATTCTCCTCGCGCGGCTTCTCGTGCTGCTTCTCGCTGCGCTCAGGGTGACACGCTGCAGGCGCCCCAACGTGTTTTTCCCCGCGTTGCTCCTGGCGCCGCCCCTCTCATTGCCCCTCGCAGTTCTCCCCGGGTTGCCCCTCGCGATTCCTCTCGCGACTCGCCCCGCGTCGTGCCGCGCGATATCCAGGGTGACATTCAGCACGCGTCCCAACGTGCCTCTCCTCGCATTGCCTCTCGGGGTGCCCCTCGCGTTGCCCCTCACAGTCCTCCGCGCGTCGCTTCCCGTGATTCCGCTCGCGACTCCCCTCGCGCGGCTTCTTGTGCTGTTTCTCGCAACGCCCAGGGTCACACTCTGCAGGCTTCGTACCAACGCGATTCTTCTCGCGTCACGCCCCCCACGCGTTCACAAGGGGTCTCGCCATGCCAGTACCCTTAAGAGGGTACACCCCTCTAGCGCTGACTTGGGGTCATGCCCCCCGTGCACTCACAGGAGGTCACGGCGCTCCCGCGTCCTCAAAGGGCCCCGTCACCCTTATACCTACAAGAAGGCACGGCGTCACCACTCACACAGGAAGTCACGGTGCCACCGTGCTCACAGCGGGTCCCTCCTCCTCTTCTCCCTCATAGGGGCACCTTGCCCTCACGCCCTTCGTCCTTTACGACGCCCCCGCATGCTCAAGGGGTCACGTGCGCCTCGTGCTCAAAAAGGGTCACGTCGCCCACACCCGTACACGGGGTCACGGTGCCGCCGCACCCTTACGCACGGCATCCCTGCACACTCCAGGGGCCTCCACGCTGCCCTCGAGCCCCCTTTCTGTTTTTATCGGTGCCCCCGGGTGCCTTTGCCCCCTGGTTGTATTGGGGGGGGCGATATGTCAGGTTGGGAGGGTTGGGAGGGTTGGGCCCCTCCCCCCTGCCTCCCGTGTATCGGGGTTTGGCCGTTCAGGGTTTCCGTAGGTAGGGCCCATCCCCTTGAGCAGGGATTGGGTCCTACCTGATCACGTGTGGCCTGCTGACTGCATTTCTGGGATCCTGCCCTAGCAGCCAGCAGGCCAGCATTCTAGATTGAGCTTCTGCTCACTGGCTCACTTTCCTCACCGCACCGCGCTGCACCGCCATTGTTCAGACAGCGCGCCCCGATGTGACAAAGGGCTCCAAGGGCTATCAAATTAACATTTGTATTTTATATATCTGTAATTTCAATTGACTGTGATTTTATTTGAACTATTAATAGTTCAATATATTTAATAGTCTGTCCTGTCAGTTTCTTGTTGGTCTAAAATTCATAGAATATTCATAAAGTTCATAGCATGTTCATAGAGACTAACTTTATATCACATGGCAGTGTGGTAGTGGCATGGATGATGATGAGACACTGATTGGGAGGGGAAGCAAAAAGGAAAGTGTGGGGAAAGCAGTTTATGCACTAGGCCATCAGGGGCCGGCAACAACAGGAGCTTAGTGACAGTTACAGCAGCCAGAATGTTGCAATAAAATGTGTATATAAAAAAAAAAAAAAAAAAAAAAAAAAAAAAAAAAAAAAGCCAAACTTACCATATAACACTTATTATTGAAACATCTTTATCATTTTTTTTTTTATTTTGATCTTCGCCATTTTTTATTTTCATTTTATTTTATGTTTCCCTTTTAGTTTATATTCCGTACTAAAGAATGACAATATGTCACAAAATGTTCTTGAAAATAAATAAAAATAGTAAGAGTTTGCTCTCCCTACAATAAATTATCCATGCAAGATGAAACTAAGTCTCTGCAGTACAGAAACTAATAAAAGAATAAATCTGTCTATTTAGAACACACAACAGGAATCCCGATATTGCAGAAATGTACTCTTGCTTACTTAATTTCTGTTCTACTAATCATTAGTCATTTAAAATGGTTTATCCTGCTGACTGTTTCCCAATGCCTTCAGTATCTGTGCTCAGGGAGAAAGTCCTATACTGTCCTCATGAGAAGACTAGTGTGATTGCTGCTTGTAACTTTTGTTCAAGGATTTGTTTTTGTGTTGTGCTAGCAGTTATTTGGATTCATTGAGGATGTGGATGATTTTTTGTATATTTCTAATAATCACATTGATTGTAGGTAAGTTTTCTGTGAACACATAATCTTGCAAAGGCTTGCAAAGCAGGTTTATGTACAGTATATAACATTAAACCCTTTTTGAAAAAATCTAATTATTTAAATTATTGCTACTAAATTGCTACTAATCATATTTAATAAACATTAATAGCTGCACGGTGGCTTAGTGGTTAGCACGTTTGCCTCTCAGCGCTAGGGATTCCTGGTTCGAATCCCCATCTAGGTGGAGTTTCCATGTTCTCCCCATGTCCGTGTGGGTTTCCTCCGGGTTCCCCGGTTCCTCCCACAGTCCAAAAACATGGATCAAGTCAATTGAGTTCTCCAAATTGCCCCATGTAGAGTGTGTGTGTGTGTGAGTGAGTGTTTGCCCAGCCCTGGTTGGCGCCCTGTCCTGGGTGTATCTGCCCAGCGCCCGAAACTTTCTCCCCTGGATGGGCATGGGGAACCCCACCGCGACCCTAATAGAGGATAAAAAGCGGAAGATAATGAATGAATGAATAAACATTAATCATTTAAATGAATAAATTGTATGTTTATACATTTTATTAAAAACTACAGTAATGTAATACAGTAATTCAACACTAGAATGGTTTCAATCCTATCTAACAGGAAGGATCTTCATGTTAGAAGTGTCATGGAATGGAGAGACCTCTAACTCTCACCAAGTACTTACTGGTGTTCCTCAGGGTCTGTACTTGGTCCTCTCCTCTTTTCATTATACATGAAATCACTGGGCACAGTCATTCAGGCACATGGTTTCTCTAACCACTGCTATGCTGATGACACTCAGCTTAATTTTTCTTTTGCCCCTGACGACGCCACGATCTCAAATCGGATATCTGCCTGCCTCACTGACAAGGCCTGTCATCTCAAATTAAATTTAGCAAAAACAGAGCTTCTCATAATCCCAGCTATACCCTCTATCCATCATGACATGTGGAAAAATGACGTGTCCAAATTGACAATCTCTCCAACCTATTTGGTCCGTAAACTTGGTTTCACAATTGACTCCCATCTTAAACTCTCTGATCATGTTACCAAAACTGCCTGTTCCAGATTCCTTCTATATAACATGAGGAAGATCAGACCTTTCTTGACTGAACATGCTACTCGATAGTTCAAGCCCTCATCCTATCCCGACCTGATTATTGTAATACGTTGCTTGCCGGTGTCCCAGCTTCCACAATCAGGCCTCTACAAGTAAGTCAGTACTCTGCAGTCTGACTTGTATTCAACCAGCCCAACTCATGTCACTCCACTACTCATTTCTCTCCATTGGCTTCCTGTAGCTGCTCGTATAAAGTACAAGTCACTGACTCTGGTTTACAGGACAATTTCTGGATCTGGCCTCCTTACCATCACTCAATCTTTTGAAATTACACTCTGGCTTGTTCAGGTTTCTCTAGGGATGATTGTCGCCTGGTGATTCCACCTGTCTAATTCTCACTCCATGGCGTTGACCACTGCAAAACGTGGAACGATCTTCCCAACTCTGTCCGTATTTTTGAGAAACCACTGACGATGCATCTTATTATCAAACAAAACATCCTCAGCATCCCCCCTAGGCGGCACCTCAGGGACAGCATGCCCGATCACCATGAGCCGTCAGCCCAAATAGGGGGAAAAAATACAATCCGATCCAAAAAATAAAAAAGAGAAGTAGTGCCGGCAATACCACCTAATGTGACTTATAATATGAATTCATTAAAAAAATTAGTTTTTAGTTTTAGAAATATATTTTAATATCAAGTTGTGATGACATTACATTTTTTTCAAAATGTTTTTAATGGCAATCATTGTGATTGGCTATATTCATTCATATTTATATTTATTAATATAATATTAATATAATGAACATAAATTAATGGACATAAAATAAATCAGCGTGTAGAATCAAAGAGGTGTCACGCATACACACACCCACTGCTCCACCTACCTCGGTTCCATACACTCACCGTTAACCCTCTACTGATTACTAGGTTCAGGTGCGCCTCATCAGCATTAAGAAAAAGTCCCGGCTCCACCAGTGCAGAGGTTTTTGGTTATGGTTTGGTTACGACTCCTCGCGTCACCTGGGAACACGTGAGAGACTTCGGAACTCCGGATCCAGGTCAATTTCTGCGTATGCTCTGAAGTTCCGGGTTCTGGTGGCGCGAACCGGCTGGAGTGGATCCGTGCTTACAGTAATGTTCCAGGAGGGGCTGCGCCGCGAAATCCAGCGTGAGATCGCGGGATGGGATTTCGGCGCGTCCCTCGACGAACTTATTCGGCTGGCGTTCCTCATAGAGCAACACCTCGCCACGGTCCCAACTCAGACCCCCGCTGTGGAGCGAGATTGGTCCGTTGTCCGTCCCGGAGGATGCGGAGCCGGAGCCGATGCAGCTTGGACACTTCCGATTGCCCCCACAGGAGCCGGAGGCGCGCTCAGCAGGGACTCTGCGGGTATTGCAGTAGCGCCGCACATGATATCCGGCATTGCGGTGCGAGACCCGATCGTCGCGCACGGTCGCCACCGGTTCAAACCTCCCCTCCATGCACGTCGCCCAGGGTTTCGGTGAGGGTTTCGGGTACCACGCTCCACTGGTCGTTACGCCTTAACTCTGTATTGTTTTTCAAGGATAACTCTATAGCTGCTTCTGCAATGGTGGACTCCGGGGCTGACGGTAACTTCATTGACCGGGAGTTCTGCCGCCGATGGGGGATTCCTGAGAAGTCCCTCGAGATCTCCATCCAGGTCCAAGCTGTCGATGGCAGTCCACTTCCCTCGGGGGCAGTCAAGAGCACTACACCCACTTTATGGTTAGGGATTGGAGGATGTCAATTTGAAAAAATCAAACTACTGATTATTTCATCCCCTTCTGTTCCCATCGTCTTAGGTTTGCCTTGGCTGCGGCGGCACGACCCCACGATCTCCCGGTCACGGTTGCGGATTCAGTCATGGTCTTCCCACTGCTGATGGGAGTGCTTTCAACATACCCTCGTCTCTCTTCCACGCAGTTGACCCCTATGGTCGCGCTCACTCAGGTTGTGCCTACGGTCGCACCTACTCAGGTTGCCGCTACGGTCGCGCCCACTCAGGTTGCCCCTGCAGTCGTGCTCTCTCAGGTTGCCCCTGTAGTCACGCTCACTCAGGGTGCCCCTACGGTCGCGACCACTCAGGTTACCCCTGAGGTTGTGCTCTCTCAGGTCGCCCCTACGGTCGTGCCCACTCAGGTTGCCCCTACGGTTGCACCCACTCAGGTTACCCCTTGCGGTCAAGCTCTCAGGTTGCCCCTGCATTTGTGCTCACTCAGGTTGCCCCTATGGTCGCGCTCACTCAGGTTACCCCTGCGATCGTGCTCACCCAGGTTGCCCCGGCAGTTGCACCCACTCAGGTTGCCCCTATGGTCGCTGTCTCTCCTGCGCCAGAGCCCGCGTTAGCTTCTCCTGTGACAGAGCCCACAGGTATTCTCCTCAAAAGGCCACATCACCTCCATGCCCTCAAAAGGGCCACATTGCCTCCGCGCCCTCAAGAGGCTACGTCGCCTCTGTGCCCTCAAAAGGCCACATTGCCTCCGCGCCCCCAAATGGCCACTGTGCCTCCACGCCCTCAAAGGGCCACTGTGCCTCCGTGCCCTCAAAGTGCCACTGTGCCTCCGTGCCCTCAAAGGGCCACATCGCCTCAGCTCCCTCAAGAGGCCACGTCGCCGCCACGCCCTCAAAAGGCCACGTCACCTGCGTGCCCTCAAAATCCACGTCGCCTCCGTGCCCTCAAGAGGTCACGTCACCTCCACGCCCTCATAAGGCCTCGCCGCCTCCGCACCCTCAAAAGGCCGCCCCACCAAGGCAAAATAACCAGGTCTCAGCGAGGGTCTTCCCAGGTTGAGCTGCCTTTTTCTGGAGGGGGTAATGTCACGCATACACACACACACCCACTGCTCCACGTACCTCGGTTCCATCCACTCACGGTTCACCCTCTCCTGATTACTAGGTTTAAGTGCGCCTCATCAGCGGGAGCCGCTATTTAAGACCTCTGTAGTTCCTGAGTGTGTGTTGGGTGATATCTTGTCTGTTTTGTGTGCTGGAATACTGGCCGTTGTGTTCTGTTTCCAGTTTTTTTTAACACCAAAACTTAATAATCTTTTTTCCAAAAACTATCTGCCCCTTGTCTCTAAAATTAAGAGTGATCTGGGTATCTGGTGCTCTCTCCCACTATCCTTTTTTGGCAAGATAAATGTTCCAAGAATGAATGTTCTGCCTCGTCTTTTATATTTATTTCAATCTCTTCCCTGCTATCTGTCTAGCCCATTTTTTAAAGATCTAAACAGTCACTTTTCAAAGTTCATTTGGAATAATAAAAAGCCTAGACTTAAATTTGCTAATTTAATGAAACCTAAAGAGAAAGGTGGTGCTGGTGTACCAAACATGCAATTATATTATTGGTCAGCTCAGATTAAACACATCATTAGCTGGTGTACCAATAGGACTGACTCATTATGGGTCAATATGGAGTCCATGACATGCTCCCCTCTTTCACTCCCTCTTTTACCATTTATTCATAAGGTGGAGAGGTTGAAAGGGGTGTCTGACTCGTTTGTTGTATCCAATACCCTGCTGATTTGGAAAGACGTTAAAAGATATCTAAAAATTCCTATTTGTCTTTCTATGTCTTCCCCATTAGCGCTCAACCCAGATTTCCCCTCTCAGTTGCATAATATAGGATTCCTTGACTGGTTTAGGCGAGGGATCACACACGTCTCTTGCCTGTTCTCGGACGGGATCATGTTATCCTTTGGGGATATTCTAGAGAGATATAACTTATCGAAATCCGATTTTTTCAAATATCTCCAAATCAGACATTTTCTTAGATCTCTTTTGGATAGGGGGGAGTTGCGGATGGAGTTGACAGAGATGGAACAACTTTTCACTAAAGAGTTTGACTCAAAAGGGTTGATTTCAAAGTTATATAGTATATTGTCTAACGAATCCCTGTCAGTTTTGCTAAATTTGAAGGGTATCTGGGAGAAAGACTTGGAAATGGAATTGGATCAAAACACATGGGAATCTGTTTGTGAGAATCTGTATCCTAAGTGCACTTCAATTAATGTGCATGAACTTAACTTTAAGTTCATGCATAGAATCTATTTAACACCAGTACGATTACAAAGGATATACCCAGAGAGATCTGATCTATGTTTCAAATGCCAGACACAGAGAGGTACACTTCTTCACTCCTTCTGGACTTGTAACAAAATTAAATCGTTCTGGAGGGAAGTGCACTCAGCAATCGAGGACATCTTCGGCATAAAGTTTGCTATGTGCCCTTCACTGTATCTGCTTAATGCTAAATTGAACGATATTTTTGATTTCCAGCTGAGACAGAACTTTATTTTGTTGGTTTTTATAGCAAAAAAGTGTATTTTGCTACTCTGGTCATCCAAACAAGCCCCATCATTGAGCTTATGGCTCTCTCAGCTGACTTCTCTCCTTCCTCTTGAGAAACTGACTTATGACCTTCGTCAGAGGTCTAAAAACTTTTGGCAGCTTTGGTCCCCGCTCTGGACTTATCTGGAAAATCTAAGGTAGAACCCCTCAGAGATTATGTTTTATTGTTTTTGTATTTTTTTTTATTGTATCCGTATTGTACGGATGTGACCGTGATGTAAGTATGGCGCTATCATCGTATTTAATGTCTGTATGCAACCACAAAAAATAAAAAAATTAAAAAGAGGGGATGGAGAACGAGAACTCCCTGTCCTCCAGTCGGATCCCCTGGTTTTGAATGAGCAGCTCTTTGCTCCAGATGAGTAACCCTTTACTCCATACCAGGACTCTTCAGTGTTCGTTCCCATCCAGGACTCTCGAGCATTCACTCCCACCAAGGACTTTCCGGCATTTGCTCTTACCAAGGACTCTCCAGCGTTTGCTTCCACCAAGGTCTCTCCTGTGTTCGCTCCCTCTGTACGGCCTGCGCGCCGCAGCCTTCGTGCCTCTATATGGCCCGCGCGCCGCCGCCTTTGTGCCTCTGTACGGCCCATACTGTATTAAGTAATTGTACCAGGTATCAAAACACTATATGATACTCTTCGGCATCATGTAAATTTTACCACACTGATACACATAACTAGCAAACATTACATGAAAAAAACATATTTCCTTAATACATAATTATCTACTTATTCATTCATTCATTATCTCCCACTTTATCCTCTATTTAGGGTCGCGGTGGGGTTCCCCATGCCCATCCAGGGGAGAACATCTCGGGCACTGGGCAGATAGACCAAGGACAGGGCATCAATCCATCGCTGGGCACACACTCACTCACACAGACACACTCTATATGGGGCAATTTTGAGAATTCAATTGACTTGATCCATGTTTTTGGACTGTGGGAGGAAACCGGAGAACCCGGAGGAAACCCATGCAGACACGGGGAGAACATGGAAACTCCCCCCAGATGGGGATTTTCTACTTAATAAAGCACAAATTACCTTATTTCTACATACTGTTACTAAGTTATGTTTCTAGGATTAGGGTTATAGTATCAGTGAATCAGCTTATAATAATAAAATGGTTCTGATTTCCTTTCTGCAGACTCAGAACCAGATTCAGTACCAGAATCCTTAAACCTGCAACTTTAATGGTACGTGTTATGTTGCTGTGGGACAACGAGTGGAACTGCAAGTGTCTCAGGAGTGTGAACTATTTATGACTAGAAATACTGTTGGTGGAGTGATTGTCATACACAGGAAAAAAGAAACAAGGTATGGATGGCAGTTTTTTCTGGGAATTCTACTATGATAAACAAGTGCAGCAAAAAAATTACTCATTTTTTCAATTACTCATTACTCAAATACAGTTTAGACATCTATAAAGACGGCAGTGAGATTTTCTACATTTCTACTCTCCAAGTGAATGTTGAAGGTAAGACACAATCATCTTATGAACTTAATGTGTTGAATACAAAATACACTTTTTATTGTAAGTAAAATAAACATTTTATTTGAATTACAAACTACAACCTGTCATGGTTGCGCCCTGCTTAAATACCTACCTGCTTTTGCTTTCATTTATTCATTATTTTCAGCTTGATTCTCTACTTGGGTCGCACCCCTTATTTGTGTTTTATTAAATGCACGGGGAGAACATGGAAACTCCACCCAGATTGTGATTTGAACCTGAATCCCAAGCACTGAGAGGTGAACGTGCTAACCACTAAGCCACGTGCCGCCCATTAAGTTAATTTAATTAATTTAAAATTTTTTGTATTTTTTGAAGATTTAATTACAAACTACAACCAATAATGCTTGTCTTCAAATAAAAACAATTGTTATTCAACTATATTCAATATAGGAGCTGTTAATCCATCAATCCATCTATTATTTTTTGCTGTATCCTCTACTAGGGTCGCAGTGTGGTTCCCCATGCCCATCCAGGGGAGAACGTTTCGGGCGCTGGGCAGATACACCCAGGACAGGGTGCCAATCTATCGCTGGGTACACGCTCATTCACACAGACACACACACACTCTATATGGGGTAATTTGGAGAATTTAATTGACCTTAATCCATGTTTAGACTGTGGGAGGACCCACGCGGGTCCTACACCAACGCGGACACGGGGAGAACATGGAAACACCCAGATTGGGATTCGAACCGGGAATCCCTAGTGCTGAGAGGCAAACGTGCTAACCATTAAGCAACCGTGCCACCCGAGCTGTTAATCAATAAAAAAAAATAATGGCAAATTTTGCTTTGTTGTTTATTAATTAATTATTTTTTAAATCGTTAACACGAGGTAACAAATCTTGTAGTGGCAGGGTGGTTCTGTCAAGACACCTGACATTTATATATAAGGCTGGCTTAGTGGTTAGCACGTTCGCCTCTCTACTTACATTATGGAGATCATCTTTACCCATTCAGGGATCCTAAAGGGGCCGACAATCTCTCTCCCCATGATTCCAGCCCAAAACATTACTCCATGACCACCATAATGGTGGTCAAACCTCAAAAAGCACTTCCTGCCATGGTTCAAGAAGAAGAACAAAGCATTCTGCAGCAAGATCATTTTCATGCATGATAATGCACCGTCTCATGCTGCAAAGACCACACCTGCATCTCTGGCTGCTATGGGCATAAAAGGGGACAAACGTATGGTGTGTCCCCCATACTCCCCTGACCTCAACCCCATTGAGAACCTCTGGAGGTTCGAAAGGAGTGTCTATGATGGCGGGAGGCAGTTCACATCTTACCAACAGCCCTGGGAGGGTATTCTGTCCTCATGCAAAACAATTGAAACAGATACCATCGAAAACCTGACAAATTCAGTGGACAAGAGAGTTCAGAAGCTCCTTTCGAACAAGGGGTCCTATGTGAAAATGTAACAGAATAATGTTTTGACTTGAAAACTGTTTGATTTCAGTTTGTAATAACCTGCTAATGCTAATAATTTCACAACTTACCATTTTTTGTTCTTTGAAAACTATGTAATTTGGAACATGCATTTAGAGTGCATTTTGAGTGTTTTATTATTTTTTTTTTAATATACTGTTATCACTAGCAGTTTCTTCAAAAATCTTTCAATTGTACTCTAATAGTTGATGACTGTAAAATTACAATGATTGCAATTCATATAGGTAATTTTGGAAAATCTGAGAATATTATTTGCGGGGCGGCACGGTGGCTTAGTGGTTAGTACGTTTGCCTCTCAGCACTAGGGACTCCCAGTTCGAATCCCCATCTGGGAGGAGTTTCCATGTTCTCCCCGTGTCTGCGTGGGTTTCCTCCGGGTTCTCTGGTTTCCTCCCACAGTCCAAAAACATGGATTAAGTCAATTGAGTTCTCCAAATTGCCCCATGTAGAGTGTGTCTGTGTGTGTGAGTGTGTGCCCAGTGATAGATTGGTGCCCTGTCCTGGGTGTATCTGCCCAGCGCCCGAAATGTTCTCCCCTGGATGGGCATGGGGAACCCCCCCCCCCCCCCCCCCCCCCCCACCCCCCCCCCCCCCCCCCCCCCCCCCCCCCCCCCCCCCCGCGACCCTAATATAGGATAAAGAAGAAGATAATGGATGGATGGACTATTATTTGCATAATAATTTGGAACACAGTGTATATACTGATCCCTATATGTATATACAGTGCATCTGGAAAGTAGTCACAGCGATTCACTTTTTCCACATTTTCTTACGTTACAGCCTTATTTCAAATTGTATTAAATTAATCTCTTTCCTCAAAATTCTACACAAAATACCCCATAGTGACCATGTGAAAAAAGCTTTCTTGAGAGTTTTGAAAATTTATTCAAATTAAAAAACAAGAAATCATATTTACATAAGTATTCACAGCCTTTGCTTAATACTTTGTAGAACCACCTTTGGCAGCAACTACAGCCACAAGTCTTTTTGAATATGATGCCACAAGCTTAGCACACCTATCTTAAGGCAGTTTTGCCCATTCTTCTTTGCAGTACCTTAGAAGCTCAGGTTGGATGGGAGACGTCTGTGCACAGCCATTTTCAGATCTCTCCAGAGATGTTCAATCGGATTCAAGTCTGGGCTCTGGCTGGGCCACTCCAGAACATTCACAGAGTGGTCCTGAAGCCACTCACTCGCCGTCGCCCCAGCCTGAGGTCAAGAGCACTCTGGAGCAAGTTTTCATCCAGGACGTCTCTGTACATTGCTGCATTCATCTTTCCCTCTATCCTGACTAGTCTGCCAGTTCCTGCTGCTGAAAAACATCCCTATAGCATGATGCTGCCACAACCATGCTTGACTGTAGGGATGGTATTGGCCTCGTAATGAGCAGTGCCTGGTTTCCTCCAAACATGACGCCTGGCATTCACACCAAATAGTTCAATCTTTGTCTCATCAGACCAGATAATTTTGTTTCTCATGGTCTGAGAGTCCTTCAGGTGCCTTTTGGCAAATTCCAAATGGGCTGCCTTGTGCCGTTTACTAAGCAGTGGCTTTTGCCTGGTCACTCTGCCATACAGGCCTGATTGGTGAATTGCTGCAGAGATGGTTGTCCCTCTGCAAGGTTCTCCTCTCTCCATGGAGGAAAGCTGGAGCTCTGACAGAGTAACCATCGGGTTCTTGGTCACCTCCCTGACCAAGGCCCTTCTCCCCCGATCGCTTGATTTAGAAGGCCGGCCAGCTCCTGGTGGTTCCAAACAATTCCATTTATGAATGATGGAGGCCACTGTGCTCATTGGGACCTTCAAAGCAGCAGAAATTTTTCTGTATCCTTCCCCAGATTTGTGCCTCGAGACAATTTTGTCTCGGAGGTCTACAGACAATTCCTTTGACATCATGCTTTGTGTTTGCCCTCTGACATGCAGTCAAATGTGGGACCTTATTTAGACAGGTGTTTGCCTTTCCAAATCATGTCCAATCAACTGGATTTACCACAGGTGGACTCCATTTAAGCTGTAGAAACATCTCAAGGATGATCAGTGGAAACAGGATACACCTGAGCTCAATTTTGAGCTTCATGATGAAGGCTGTGAATACTTATGTAAATGTGATTTCTTAGTTTTTTTATTTGTAATAAATTTTCAAAACTCTCAAGAAAACTTTTCACATGGTCATAATGGGGTATTTTGTGTAGAATTTCGAGGAAAGAGATTAATTTAATACAATTTGGAATAAGGCTGTAACGTAAGAAAATGTGGAAAAAGTGAAGCAGCAGAGTGGATAACGGGGTATTTTTGAGACAGGATCTGTTTTTGATACTGGAGAGACATCTCACATTACGTCACCTGATATTACAGATTGCTTCATCTGTGTGTTTATAATGCTGTTACTGATAGACCTCCCATTTTTTATTAATATTAATAATAAGATTTTTTTATTATGCTTTTGAATCTTTGTGCATTTAGAAGTAAGGGCCATTTTGTAATAACTTTTTCATGGTTTATTTAATTGTCATATACATATAACAAAATCTTAAAAAATGCAGTTCACTATGCATTTGTGAACACATTTATCTGTTAAATTAAAAACCAGAGCACTGACAGGATGGTCCCGTCAATACACCTGACGCAGGGACCGTTTTTTGTACAGCGTCTTCTCTCCAGCATCCAAATCAGATCTGATGGCAGGTGAGAGCCTGTCCCAAAAACACCCCATTATCTGCTTTAGGAAAAAGCGGAGCCATAAATCTGTCATGAAACACTTAATTTATTATTCGCTCCCGGGACGCAGGACTCTAGGGACAGGGTGAACACTGGAAACAGAAAGACGATTAAACAAGACACTGGGAGCGATCACAGAGTCACACAGACGTTCACTCATGCAACAACACACACTGGCCTAAACACAGAGGTGAGAGCACAGATGCTAACAAAAGTTAACACAAACAGACGCACACTCACCGAGACCAGATACACCACAGGACGAAAACGCAGATAGAAACAGATCGAGAACAGTAGCCAAAAATCGCTCGGTATGTATGGAGACCAGGGACAATACTTCGCGTTCGTCCCGTGTGAAAACAGAGTTTAAATAAGGTAAACGACCCATCAAACAAATTAGCCTCACCTGGTGACGGAGCGAAAGCGGAACTAGAAGGCGGGGCTAAGAGAGCGAGTGACAGAGCGTGACGGAGAGACAGAAGCAGAACCTGGATTTCTCACATAGCCCCCCCCCGAAGAGGTCGTCAAGGGGGCACCACCGGGGCCAACAGGAGACGACCTACCGGAACCAACTCGGGGAGAGTCGGGAAGGGGACAGGTGCTGCGGGTGGCTCTGCCCGGAACAGAAGGGGGAACAGATGACGGGCAGGGATCAGGACGTGGTCTGGAGCGGGGACGACCCCTGGGCCTACGGGGCTGAGGGATCGGGAGACCCGGGAGAGGGATTGGGAGACCCGGGAGAGGCTGGCTGGCACTAGAGGGCGCAGAGGCAGGAAGGGGACTATGACGTGGGCGACCCCTCGGTCTACTGGGTAGGGAGCCCGGGAGCCTACCTCTGCGAGCAGGTGTGCGAGGGGGTCTCCCTCTGGGACGAGGAGCAGGACGGTCAGGGTGTGTCAGGTGGAACTGGTCAATCAGCGTCTTGTCCAGAATGTCAGTCCGTTTGGTCCATGAACGTTCCTCGGGACCGTACCCCTCCCAGTCAACCAAGTACTCTAGTCCATTGTCAGTCCGGCGTGAGTCGAGTATCCCTGATAGTATAAGTCGGGCGGTCGTGAAGAAGTTCCTGAGCTATCCGTTGATGTGGTTCATCGTCAAGGGGGCCTGGATTGAACGGCTTGAGTAGTGAAATGTGGAACGAAGGCGAGATTCTCAGTCTGGGGGGCAGTCGGAGCGTCACAGTCACGTCATTAACTCTTTTAATGATGTGGTACGGTCCGATGTATCTGGCGCCCAGCTTCCTGCTGCCGGGCACCCGGAGGTCTCTGATAGACAGCCACACTTGGTCTCCAACTCGGTAGTGTGGGCCTTCCCTTCTTCTGCGGTCAGCGAAGCGTTTCGTGCGAGCGTTGCTTTCTTCAATCCTTTGGTGTACCGTCTCCCAGACTTCTTCACTCTTATGGAACCATTCGTCGACGGCCGGTGCGTTGGACGGGGTGGGATCCCAGGGTGCGAATGGCGGCTGGAACCCCAGGACGCACTGGAACGGGGTGATTCTGGTGCTAGCGCTCCTGAGGGAGTTCTGGGCTATCTCAGCCCATGGGAGGAAGGTTGCCCAGTCATTTTGTTGGCTTTGGCAGTAAGCCCTTAGAAATTTGGCGAGTTCCTGGTTAGCCCGTTCGCATTGCCCATTACTTTCAGGGTGATAGCCCGACGTGAGGCTAATGGAGGTGCCAAGCTTCCTAATGAAAGCCTCCCAGACGGCAGACGTGAATTGTGGACCTCGGTCTGATACGATGTCCTCCGGGAGGCCGAAATACCGTCTGGAAGGCTGAGGGCAGAGCGGGCAGGGCAATGAACTTAACGCCTTTTGAGAAGCGATCGACGACTGTAAGGATCGTGTTATTGCCCTCAGATGTCGGAAGGTCGTGACGAAGTCCAGGGCAATATGGCTCCATGGCCGTGACGGTACCGGCAGGGGTTTAAGTTTGCCCGCCGGTAGCTGGCGAGGAACCTTAGTGGCGGCACAGGTGGCGCATGACGCCACGATACGGCCAACGTCGGCCCTCATGGACGGCCACCGATACTTCTCTTTAAGCCTTTTGAAAGTCCTGTTGCTACCCGGATGTCCCGAGCTACGGTTTGTGTGTGCCCACGTGATGAGTTCCTGGCGGAATTGGGACGGAACAAATGTCTTGCCAGAAGGAGCCTCCCTGATGATGTTACTCTGGTTGGCTCTGTTGGCGGTGCGGATCTTTTCGTCCAATTCCCAGGATATGGTTTGTACAAACGCTCGGGTAGGTAGAATGGGCTTGAAGGGGGGTATGGCTTTCTCCTGGTCCTCATATCTCCTGGATAATATGTCAACCTTGGCGTTGTTTTTTCCCAGGTGGTAGGTCACCGTGAACTCAAAGCGGTTGAAGAAAAGTGACCACCTGGCTTGCCGAGCGTTGAGCCGTCGAGCACATTTGAGGAACTCTAGATTGTGGTGGTCGGTCACAACCTGGACCGGGAAGCTGGCTCCCATCAGCCAGTGTCTCCATTCCTCGAATGCCAGTTTGATGGCCAGCAGTTCTCTATCCCCCACATGATAATTTTGTTCCGCAGGGGAGAGTTTCCGGGAGAAGTATGCGACGGGGTGCAACTTTGGAGGGGTTCCTGTTTGCTGGGACAGGATCCCCCCGACCCCTAAGGAGGACGCGTCCACTTCGACGATGAAGGGTAGCTCCGGGTCAGGGTGAGCGAGCCGTGGTGAACGCCTTCTTCAACCTCTCGAAAGCCTGCTGAGCTTTGTCCGACCAGGAGAGTCTTCTAGGTTTACCCTTGAGCAGTTGCGTCAGTGGGAGTGCGATCTGGCTGAAGGATCGGATGAACCATCGGAAGAAGTTTGCGAACCCCAGGAAGCTTTGAAGCTCTTTCACTGACTGGGGCATCTTCCATTCTAGGACCGCTTGCACTTTCACCGGGTCCATCTGGATTCCTTGATCGTTAATAATGTAGCCCAAGAATGCAATCTCCCGTTTGTTAAACTCACATTTCTCAGCCTTGACAAACAGTCCATGTTCCAGTAGTTTGCTCAGGACCTCCTTGGTGTTGCGGACATGGCTGGCGGAGTCTGGTGAGTAAATCAATATGTCATCCAAATAGACGATGGCGAATTTCCCCAAGAACTCCCGTAGGACGTCGTTGACCAAACACTGAAACACAGCAGGCGCGTTGGTCAGTCCGAACGGCATCACCAGGTACTCATAATGGCCGGATGTGGTACTAAACGCCGTCTTCCACTCATCCCCCTCCTTGATTCGGACCAAGTTGTAGGCATTTCGTAGGTCGAGTTTAGTGTACAACTTGGCGGCGCGTAGTTGTTCCAGAGCCGAAGGAACGAGAGGAATGGGGTAAGTGTAGCGTTTAGAGACCTGGTTGAGTTCACGGTAGTCGATACACGGCCGTAGGGAGCCGTCCTTCTTGGGGACAAAGAAGAAGCTGGAGCTGGCAGGGGATTTAGACGGTCAGATGAACCCCTGTGCCAAGGCCTCGTTGATGTATTCCTCCATGATCGTTGTCTCCTTCACAGACAGAGGATATGGCGTGGAATGGGGAACCTTGGCGTCCGGCAGGAGCTCGATGGCGCAGTCATATTCTCGGTGAGGTGGGAGACGACATGCAAGCCCTTTACTAAATACCTCCGCCAGGTCTCGGTACTCGTCCGGGACGTTATCAGGAAGGGCGATGGGGGGTTGGTCTGTGACCGCCACGTGCAGTCTCCATCCCACCGGGACCAGGCATCGATTGACGCACTGTGGGGACCAGGCCAAAATGTCCAATGGTTCCCAGGTGATATTGGGGTTATGGTCCCGCAGCCATGGCTGACCCAAGATGACCGGTGACAGTGGCTTCTGCATGATCAACAGCGACCTCTTCTCCTTGTGGAGGGCACCGACAGCCAGTGCGATGGGTCGGGTTCTGTGTGTAACGGTTCCCACCATGGCTCCATTGACTCCCGAGATCTTGATGGGAGCTGGTAGGGGAACGGAGGGTACCTGGAGACGTCATACCAGGCGTTCCTCAATGAAGTCTCCCTCCGAACCCGAGTCGATGAGGGCAATCACTGTGAAAGTGCGCGACAGGTGAGATATCTGAGTATGAATGCGTGAATTGCCCTTATTAACAGGTTGAATCGAGTTCACCTTGCGGATGCTGGGCGTCGGAGGTCATGTCCCGGTCCTCTTCACTCCTCCTGCTACCTCTGCCTGCTTGTCCTCCGTTTTCTGCGTCCTCTTGGGGCATTTCGAAACACGATGTCCTGTTCCCCCACAGTTCGGACACAGATGCTGGCGTAGTCGCTCTTGACGCTTGTTCATTATTCTGCCAAATAGCCGTAGCCCATGCGGACGCAGGGCCGGTGAGCCTGGAGATCAGCAGCGCGATGGTGTTCCGGTCTGTGGTGGGTGGACGGCTGGCGAGGAAGAGGGAGAACTTCAAGAGGAATTCCTCGCAGGACTCAGGATCCCCGGAATAGCACGGCGGTTTTGGGATGGGGATGAGAATAGCACCAGACCCAACCGTGGAAGTGGAAGCAGCAGTGCTGGAGGTTGCCCCAATGGACGAAGGGGTGTTGACTGGGGTGACCTGTGGAGACACGTTAAGGGTCGTGCTGCTGTGATTACCCAAGATGCCACCAGAAGGTGGGACAGATGTCTTGGCGGCTCCTGTGGTCAGTTCCTGCACCTGCTGCGTCAGGAACAGAAGAGCCTGTCCTTGATCAAGGACTTGCTGAGTGAGCCGCTGAAGGAGTTGTTCCGCTGTCTCCATGGTGAGGCGAAGTATTTTGTCACAAATCGGACGTAAGGAGTGGTCTGGAGACGTAGATGCAGAACAAAATGGGTTTATTGATAAGCAGGGCAGAGGTAGGGTGGTGCAGGAGGAGTATTGATCGAGAGGGGTGTTGCCAACTGGACCCAGGCCGGGGTGTGGAACCTGGACGGAGGACTGGGCAGAGCACAACACCGAGCAAACAGAACAAACAAACAAAACAAAGCACACAGATATAATAGTAACGCTGTAGAAAGAGAACCCTACACTGGCTATGCGTGATGAAAGGCGGAAAGGTCTAGTGAAGAAGTCTAGAGTAGACAAAATAACAAACCCTATGATAGAAAGAACAGGCGTGTCAAAGAGAGTGCTAGACAAACAAAAACCTGAAGGAAGAATACATGCTGAAAGTGCTCAAAGAGATACGGTGAACTGAACGGGACGACGAGCGGCTCAGAAAGAAACTGAAACAAACAAGGGACGGGGAGACAGCGAGGTGGTTAATGCACAGGGGAGAAAACAAGGTTAGTTCACCGAGAGAGAGAGGATTAGTAAACAGGTTGGAAGAGTTAGTATGCTGGGTGAACACTGAGACACGGACGCCCTCAGGTGGTGACGCGCCAGCGGAGCGAGCTAGGGTGAGAGCGAACTCCGCCCCAACCGGCCGAAGCCGAACCACATGAGCGGACGGACAGAGACAACGATCGCTCCCGGGACGCAGGACTCTAGGGACAGGGTGAACACTGGAAACAGAAAGAGGATTAAACAAGACACTGGGAGCGATCACAGAGTCACACAGACGTTCACTCATGCAACAACACACACTGGCCTAAACACAGAGGTGAGAGCACAGATGCTAACAAAAGCTAACACAAACAGACGCACAATCATCGAGACCAGATACACCACAGGACGAAAACGCAGATAGAAACAGATCGAGAACAGTAGCCAAAAATCGCTCGGTATGTATGGAGACCAGGGACAATACTTCGCGTTCGTCCCGTGTGAAAACAGAGTTTAAATAAGGTAAACGTCCCATCAAAAAAATTAGCCTCACCTGGTGACGGAGCGAAAGCGGAACTAGAAGGCGGGGCTAAGAGAGCGAGTGACAGAGCGTGACGGAGAGACAGAAGCAGAACCTGGATTTCTCACAAGGGTATTATAGGGTAAAATTATAAATATTATAATATTATGCACCGAACAGAGGGGAAACGGAAACTAAATAACAACCCAACTAATCACGTGCACAAAACAAACCAATCACCCAACTGAGATAATGAAGAACCCAAACGAGGGACAGGTGCCCCAGGCACCTGTAACACCCGTATTTAACCGGCATTTGGTTAATATGTTTTGATTATTAATACAATGTAAAGGTTAATTGTGTAAAATAAGTAAAATTTAGATAAAGTGATTTGTACTATGAGCTATGACCTAATTCACTGGGGTTTCAGGTTCGAGTTTCTATCTTCTCTCCAAAATGAGCGCCACCTAAGTGACATGAAGCTCAGTGGCATGGATAAAGAAGCATAGACGGAAACTTATAATGAGTAGCACCTACCATACCATTCTTACCATTCTTACCAATACCATTCTTTTAACTGGTGTAGGTATCAATGACCACTTAGGAGTTTTTTTTGTAATTGTATTTATAAAGCTTGATATCCCTTTTTATATAACAGTTTATTTCACTTACCATTTAATGTAGCTAAATTAAGTTGTACATTTCACCTAAAATTACATTTAGGTAATAATTACATTTCTAAAATAAACATTAAACACTACATTTTAATTTTAACCTTAAAAATAATAAAATTCTGCAAGGCAGATATGAAAACCTCAGACGATTGACAACATTTTAGTGTAAATTGGAGACATAAAGGGGCATTTGTACAAAAAAAATATGTGAACCTTATAGATCTTAAGGATCAGCGGGAACGCCGCTGAAGGCACGGCGGAGCGTGCCGGGAGCAAAACTCTAAACAAACAAACAAACTAACCCAGAACGTTACATGCGTGAACCACGCATAAAGAAACATATACATACATAATGCTGGCCTGCTGACTCAGGGCGCATGCGCGCTTTAAGTGTAGTCAGCAGGCCACATGTGATCAGGTAGGACCCAATCCCAGCTCAAGGGGATGGGCCCTACGTACGGGAACCCCGAACGGAAAAAAACGAAAGTAAGAAAACGGGGGAGTGGCCTAGCACTCCCAACCCTGACAATGCTATAATTTATGTTAAACCTGTGCTCTGCAGAACCAGTTTCCTCTGTGAATATATGGTACAGCTGATTTTTTAATAAGACAAGGATGGTGTACTGTTTTGCTAGCGGAGATGAGCTTCAGTTTAACTGGACAACATCCTCACTATCAGAAAATGCGTGACTACAATCACTGAGTGACGTGAACCTTCAGTTGGATGGTGAAGAAGTTATAACTGTCACCTTTCATGTACATAATGAAGTCAGCAAAGAAAGCAAATCGATTCAAGTACATCAATGCCGTCATGAGTCTGCAGTAATGCATTTGCAGTAATGATGTGTAACAAGTGCCTAGGGCACCTGTCACCTGTTCTGTGTTTCGTTCCGTTCGGTTGAGTTAATTAACGTTCATTTGGCATTAGTTTAGTTAATTAACTCCTTATTGTCATTGGTTTGTTTTGTGCACGTGGTTGGGTGTCTTTTTGCATTTATTTCCGTTGTTTCTTGTCCTCGGTGCTGGTCGTTTATTTTATGTCACTAGTCTGTTCGTACCTCATGTTTTTTGGTGTCACTACACCTTTAAATAAACTTGTTTTCTGCTACCTGCGTGCCTGGCTCCCTTCAGCGCGTTAAAGCGCGGCGGCTCTGCGCTTCCTATGTGCAGCCACTTTCTCCCAAGGTAGACTACCGTGACAGAACGACCAACCCGGCAATTTGGGGAGTCGAGAGCCCAGGTAAGCTAGTTTCTAAATTTTTCTTTGCGGGGGCCGTGTAACCTCGTACTCGCGGCGCATTCCGCCATGTCCGCGAGTGCACCGCTATGCGCAGCCCGGCGTCCCGGAGCCGTAAGGACAGCTCGATCAGAGAGATGTCGGAGTATTACGACTCCGATGATGAGTGGATGTGGAGGTACGGGTACAAGGCGCTCTGCGCTGAGGAAGGTCTGGGTCTGATTCAGATTTCCGATGATGAGGCGGGCGAGTCGTACCTGTATGGGCATATTCTGCCCATACGAACCCACCTCAACTCTGAGGAGTTCTGGACGGACGCTCCGGTCCAGCTTGTTAAACCCCCCGTGGCGAGATCCAGACACAGAGCGCGCCAGCGCGGTGCCAAGACGCAGCGTGCGCGCTGCGCAGCTGCTGAGCGCGGTACGTGCGCTGTGGGGCAGTCATGTGACGCGCCTGCGCCGGACCGCGCTGTGTCTGGATCGCGCTGCGAGGGGGCGGTACCGGAGCGGGCACTCGGGGGGGTAAATGTGGATACATGTGGTGTGAGCGTGGTGTGTCCCCCTGTCTCGTCTGTCTCGTGTGTCCAGTCCGTCTTCCCGGTGTCAGATATGTCTGTGTCTTTGTGTTTGGGCATTGCGGTGGGGGTGTACCTCTACTGTGTGCAGGATGGCGATCCTGAGGTCCTGCCAGCGTGCGTGCCCGCCAAGGTCCTGCCAGCATGCGTGCCCGCCAAGGTCCTGCCAGCATGCGTGCACGGCAAGGTCCTGCCAGCGTGCGAACCTGCCGAGGTACTGCCAGCGTATGAATCCGCCGAGGCCCCTCCTGCATGCGTGCCCGCCAAGGTCCTGCCAGCGTGCGAACCCGCCGAGGTCCAGCCAGCGTATGAATCCGCCGAGGCCCCTCCTGCGTGCGTTCCCGCCGAGGTCCAGCCAGCAGGCAGTCCTGCCACGGACCCGCGAGCCTGCACAACTGTTGTGGTCCCTGCGCCGCCCAGCCCGAAGCCCAGGGGCGTCACTCCGCCCAGCCCGAAGCCCAGGGGCGTCATGCCGCCCAGCCCGAGGTCCAGGGGCCGCACGCCGCCCAGCCCGAGGTCCAGGGGCCGCACGCCACCCAGCCCGAGTTCCAGGGGCCGCACGCCGCCCAGCCCGAGCAGCAGGGGCGTCTGCCTCGCCACGCAGCCAGAGGGCATGGCCCACTCCTCGTCCGCCGAGGGCGCCCATCAGACCACGCAGCCAGAAGGCGTGGCCCACTCCTCGTCCGCCGAGGGCGCCCACCGGACCACGCAACCAGAGGGCGTGGCCCACTCCTCGTCCGCCGAGGGCGTCCACCGGACCACGCAGCCAGAGGGCGTGGCCCACTCCGCGTCCGCCAAAGGTGCTCATCGGCCCACACAGCCAGAGGGCGCCCACCAGACCACACAGCCAGAGGGCGTGGCCCACTCCTCGTCCGCCGAGGGCGCCCACCGGACCACGCAGCTAGAGGGCGTGGCCCACTCCTCGTCCACCAAAGGCGCTCATCGGCCCACACAGCCAGAGGGCGCCCACCGGACCACACAGTCAGAGGGCGTGGCCCACTCCTGAACCGCCGAGGGCGCCTACCTGACCTCGCAGTCAGAGGGCGTTC
Organism: Corydoras sp. C115; assembly: GCA_019802505.1. Lineage (NCBI taxonomy): Eukaryota > Metazoa > Chordata > Actinopteri > Siluriformes > Callichthyidae > Corydoras > Corydoras sp. C115. The sequence goes on from JAFMOC010000719.1 coordinate 88,551, forward strand.
GGCACGCCTCCCCCGCAAAGGGCGTCCACCGGAGGGCGCCCGCCAAGCCCGGCTCGAGGAGGGCGGAGGACCCCCCCCCGGACTGTTATTTTTTTTCTTGGTCGCGTCCCCCCGTTGCGCGACCGCAGGGGCGGGGGTAATGTAACAGGTGCCTAGGGCACCTGTCACCTGTTCTGTGTTTCGTTCCGTTCGGTTGAGTTAATTAACGTTCATTTGGCATTAGTTTAGTTAATTAACTCCTTATTGTCATTGGTTTGTTTTGTGCACGTGGTCGGGTGTCTTTTTTTATTTATTTCCGTTGTTTCTAGTCCTCGGTGCTGGTCGTTTGTTTTATGTCACTAGTCTGTTCATACCTCATGTTTTTTGGTGTCACTACACCTTTAAATAAACTTGTTTTCTGCTACCTGCGTGCCTGGTTCCCTTCAGCGCGTTAAAGCACGGCGGCTCTGCGCTTCCTATGCGCAGCCGCCTTCTCCCGAGGTAGACTACCATGACATGATGTCACTACACATGCTTTTCAAGTAAATGCTCTCAAAATCAGTTGCAAAAATACAATTATTATATACCATATATTGTTTTACACAGATATATTTATTGAGAACATTTAAATTAAATTTACAAAACTTTATAAAAAACTGCATAGAAGTGAGACAAAATAAATATGAAAATGAATAATTTCTGTGGACCAAGGTTTATATACTGTATATGTAGAATCCAAATGTTTTTGCAGTTTACATAAAATTCATAAATGGTATCAGACACCAGATTCATTATTTGACATAACTCCAACATTCAAACATGATCACAAAAACACAATAATTGTTATAGAAAAAGAAGAATATAAATATGCATGTTATCAAAATTATTTTTAACCCTTTTCCACTTCTAGTGACTATTTCAGATAATGGGCTGAGTTTAGGTAAGTGATTTGGCATTATTTTTAAGCTTTAATTGTATACAGCACAGACTTAATTGTACCATCTATCAAGTATTATATTGAAGTGATGAAAAAAATAGAAGCACACAGGAGAGTTCTTTAGTACAATCGCAAATTAGAAAAATGTTAGGACAGTATTAAAAATACAAATTATTTTAAATACAACGTGCTTCCCATTATTAAATTATTTTGTCATAAATAAGATTGTCTAAGAAGCATATAAAAACAATAAAACTTCAGCGCGGCAGCATGCCATAAGCTCCTTCAAGGAATCCCTTATTTATTATACAAACGTATATAATAAAATATTTAGTTAGATATATTCCTTGCTGGGGTGGCACAGTGTCTTAGTGGTTAGCACATTCGCCTCTCAGCACTAGGGATTCCCAGTTCAAATCCCAATCTGGGTGGCGTTTCCATTTTCTCCCTGTGTCCGTGTGAGTTTCCTCCGGGTTCTCCGGTTTCCTCCCACATTCCAAAAAAACATGGAACAAGGTCAATTGTGTCAAACAAGCGCCGTCCGTCCAACGGAGGCGGTGCGCTTCCCTGCACAGGGTGAAGTATTTGCATAGGGAGCCAGGAGACTAAGTAAGCAGCAGAGTGTTTTAATGTAGAAACCGTGTAACCGAAAAACCAAAGCATGGGAGAAACGTGCCGAAAAATCAAACATAAACAAAACAAACAACCCGAATGTAAGAGCGACCGAGAACGACGTACACACACGAACACATATGACAAATAGAAATGCTGGCCTGCTGACTCAGGGCACATGCGCTCTTTAAGTCTAGTCAGCAGGTCGCATGTGACTAGGTAGGACCCAATCCCAGCTCTAGGAGATGTGCCCTGTTCGGAACACCGAACAGCCAACTCCCGAATGAGGAAAACAGGGGGAGTGGCGTAGCCCTCCCAAGCCTGACAAATTTAATTCTCCAAATTAACCCATATAGAATGGGTCTGTGTGAGTGAGTGTGTGCCCAGCAATAGATTGGCAACCTGTCCAGAGTGTATCTGCCCTGTGCCCGAAACGTTATCCCCTGGAAGGGCATGGGGAACATCCCCCCCCCCCCCCCCCCCCGGCGACCCTAGTAGAGGATAAAGCGGAAGATAATGGATGGATGGAAATTCCTTGCTGTTGCCATGTGAACGTAAGTAAAGCTTGCACATTCTACCACCCATACACTGCTGGGCAAGCATTTAAAAAACACTAAAATCATTTCTCTAAAATACGTGCTACCAGCATACCAGCATCAGGACCCGATGAACTAGAAAACACAGCGGAATACCTAAAACACGTGTTTTCTACAACCTTAGACAGTGTCGCTCCATTTAAACTAAAAGGGATTAAAGATAAAAGACTCGTTCCATGGTTTCATGATCAAACACGTGCCCTAAAACAAACCACTAGAACCATGGAGAGTAAATGGAGACAAACTAAATTAGAGGTATTTAGGGTTGCATGGAAGGACAGTATGACTGAGTACAAACTTGCACTCAATGCAGCGAAGACTAAATATTATTCTGAATTAATAGAGAACAACAAAAACAACCAAAGATTCCTCTTTAATACCATTGACAAATTAACTCGAAGTGCTACTGAATCAGATTCACAGATTCACTCACAGTTCAGCAGCAATGATTTCATGAATTTCTTTAGTGATAAAGTTGAAAACATAAGACTTAAATCATCTAATGCATCATGTAGCGTAACCAATAATCAACCCTCAATGATTTCTGAAAAATCTAGTGGTAGAGAAAATAATATAATACAAGAGTTAAATACCTTTAACCCCATATCTAAAAAAGAGCTTGTCTCATTAATTACACAATCAAAGACAACATCCTGTCTGTTAGACCCAATTCATACAAACCTGCTTAAAGACCTCCTACCAAATATTACAGAGCCTTTTATAAACATTATAAATTCATCACTTAAAATAGGATATGTCCACAAAAATCTGAATTGTGCAGTCATTAGACCATTACTTAAAAAACCTAATTTAGATCCTCTAATACTGTCCAACTATAGACCAATATCAAACCTTCCTTTTGTCTCTAAAATCCCAGAAAAAATTGTGTTCAACCAGCTGAATCGCCATCTTCTAGCTAATAACATTCATGAAGTTTTTCAGTCAGGATTTAGGTCTCATCATAGCACTGAGACAGCCTTAATTAAAGTCGTTAATGACTTATTAATGTCCTCTGATAATCACCAAATCTCTTTTCTTGTATTATTAGATCTTAGTGCAGCCTTTGACACTATAGACCATAACATCTTAGTTGATAGATTAGAAAACATTGTGGGCATTACAGGATCTGCACTCCAGTGGTTTAAATCCTACCTGACAGATCGATATCAATTCACCTGTGTTAATAACCAATGTTCTGATCTTGCTAAAGTAAAATATGGTGTCCTGCAAGGGTCATTTCTGGGTCCACTCCTATTTGCGCTATATATGCTTCCATTGGGATCAATTATTCGTAAACATGGAATCAGTTTCCACTCTTATGCAGATGATACACAGTTATACATTTCAGCTAACCCTAATGATGGTCGTTCAGTCAGTAAGCTCGAGGACTGCATCCAAGATATTAAAATATGGATGTCAAAAAACTTCCTACTGCTAAATTCTGATAAAACAGAGTTTCTTATAGTTGGACACAAGGACAAAATTAACAAAGCTTCTAACACCATGTTAAACCTTGATAACTCTTTAATTAGACCCAGTTCATCTGTAAATAATCTCGGTGTCATTATTGATTCAGATCTCTCCTTTACAAAGCACATTAGCAATATTACTGACTTGCATTTTTTCACCTTCGTAACATTTCGAAGCTACGAAATATCCTCTCCCTCCAAGATGCAGAAAAACTAATTCATGCTTTTATTACCTCAAGGTTAGATTATTGTAATTCACTTCTGACAGGATGTTCTAATAAATCATTACATAAATTACAACTTGTGCAAAATGCTGCAGCTAGAGTTTTAACTAAAATCAGAAAGTTTGATCATATCAGTCCTGTGTTATCAAACTTGCACTGGCTAGCAGTAAAAAAAATTATTGATAACATATAAAATTCTACATAATCAGGCTCCACAGTATCTGAGTGAGCTGATTCAATCGTACAAGCCAACACGTGAGCTCCGATCTCAAGGTACTGGTCTTCTCTTAGCTCCTAGAATAAATAAAATTACTGCTGGTGGAAGAGCGTTCTCCCACAAGGCTCCTCAACTTTGGAATAGCCTTTCAGTTACTGTTCGTGATTCTGAATCACTATTAATCTTTAAAAATAAATTAAAAACACATTTATTTAATTTTGTGTTTAATTAATCCCCTGTAGATAAAGATGTAGATCTCAGGCTTGGCTGTGTTGGGGTGTTAATCTGTGATCAGTGTATGCTGGTGTTTCACCTCTTCACCCACCTCATCATTAATGGGGGGGTGTGGCGAAATGATGCTGTTCCGGGGCGCCATCTCAACTATGTAGAGTCTGCAGTATCTGCCTCTTTTAGTTATGCTGCTCTAGTCAGTGATGCCGGAGGCACATCCTGCACTGTGTCAATCAATTACTTATTAATTAAATGGCGTGCTTTATTATTAGCTCTAACTGCCTTCCTTGTCTGTTTCTTTTGAGGTGTGACCAGCTTCCTGGAGATCTTCATCCATGGCTCTGCTGACAAATACTGGATGGAACCTGTATATTAATTGGACTGGCAGTCCTGCAAGACGCCCTTAATGGACTCACATATAGTTTTCCAGTTGTTAGAGTTTTTCCATTTGTTTAATATCTGTACATGGCTGTGTCCTACATTGTTGTTGCTGCCTGGCTGCTCAAGGAGGATGAGTCCCCCACTGAGTCTTGGTCCTCCCAAGGTTTCTTCCTTAAATAACAACATAAAAGGGTGTTTTTTCTTGCCACTGTCGCTTCGGCTTGCTCTTTGTGGGTTTAGAGGCTTTTTATTCTGTAAAGCTGCTTTGTGACAATGTACTGTTTTAAAAAGTGCTATATAAATAAATAACTTGAACTTAACTTGAACTTAGAACCACCACCAGGTGTCGCAAAAGAGGAGCTAGAGGGAGCAGTTGTGACAGAAGGTTGAAAAGTAGTCTTTAATGCAGAAGATACCAGGGGAAATACAGCCATAACACACGACAGGACATGACCATAACTCAAAACAAAGATCCAACAGGGAACATTTTAAAATATTTAATATAATATTCATTTAAACATATAAGTCACATGATGGGGAAAAAACAGCTGAACCAGATTAAACTGATTTACCAGGACAAAAGAAGTAATTAAACAAAGAACACACACAGCTGTAACAGATGACAAACAGGGTCCAATAGGGGGAGCTGATGAACCCTCCTGAAGAGCCAGCAGTACAGTGATGGGGTGACTTACTTTACTCCAAAATAAAGGGACGCTACGGAGATGTGCATCAATGACACTGCAGCCAAGACAACGAAGTGAAAATTTTCCATCCAACGGAGAAGGGTGCTAGTCTCTCGAGCTTTAGAGCAAAAAACCTAAAAATAAAATGTGCCCCCAAAATCCTGTAACTGGAGGGAGATAGGAAGCAAGGCATGGACAAAAGCTACGTCACCCAGCGGAATGGTGATGCCTGAATGAGATGCCGAGTAGTGAAGAAGTGCTAAGCAAGATGCCAAACTGGTTGATCTCGCAAAAGGTGTGGAGGTCTGCACACAGTGGACGGCCACTTCCCTAGGCAGCTTAATCCATCTCCGAGGAAGCATGCCAGATCGCCACGAGCCGTCAACTCAAAACAATGATCCAACAGTAACATTGGGAAAGGCTAGTTATTTATACATATAGGTAAGTCACACGACGGGAAAACACAGCTGAACTGAATTAAATGGATTTACCAATAAAAAATAAGTAATTATACAAAGAACACACACAGCTGCAACAAATCAACACTAAAAAAACAGGGTCCAATAGGGGGGTGCTGATGAACCATCCCGAAGAGCCGGCAGTACCAACCAGCACTGATGTGACACAAAGGGCACTAAGTGGCACGCTGCAAGGGAGCGGGGGAACTGCATGCATAAGCGCATGTCGAAAAATCTCACATTTTAGGAATTTTAGTGTTTAACTGTGCTTAAATAGGCACCATCAGATGAGTGGGCTTGACTGCTACCACTACTCTACTTTTTAGCGTTTCTTGTACATTTTCGGGGGTTAATCTCTTCGACAAGCTCAGTCTCAAGCTCAACCTCAACCAAGGTTTAGTGTTAGAGTGTGTGAGTGTGGGTAGGCCTCCTCTGCTCACAGTAAAGGCATGTCCGGGCTCACTCTAAAATATTCAGCTCACTCTAAAATATTATTATACTCCTTTTATTATTTAACGCTAGCCTTGAAATTTGGATGTTGTCTCCTCCCTTGCCGCTCACTATAACACCTGGTTGCTGCTTTTGTACCATATAAGAATTATAATAATCTGTTGACATCTCCTTATTAAAATTACACTATTAGGTATTGATTTATGTATCTGTTTTGGAAAAAAGTTGCATGGTCTGAACTGCTATAATGGATGTTTAATAACAAAGTAAATTGATGATCAGGGAAGATATTAAATATTTAACTCTTTCTTATTTGTTGTTGAATATTTTCAAGCTGTAGATACTGTATTTTTACTATGGATATAAATTACCATAATAGTTATAACTACCAAGAGGTGGCAGCCACTACAAATACCGAAGTGTAGCCCTATTCAACGTGTGAATATATAGTCTTACTGGATTGGAAATTAAACTGAGGAAACGTCATAGTTCTATTCAATAAATTGCCATCGATGTGCCATTTCATATCATCATATCACATCTTTATACACTAAATTGAGTACTGTTCTCAATAAACTTTTAAATAAGTTTTAATTTGGAAGGATTGTCATGCTATGGCTTCTAGTGCAGCATAAAAACATTCATTTCAGATGAATGTACTTAAAGGTGTACTCAAGGTGAATGTACTCAAGGTGAAGTACTTAATGCAGGACACAACAAGGAGACAAACTCACAAGCACAAACAAACCAGACGTATAATGACATAAGAACATTGACGAATGGGTAAGATGGGTAAAAATACACTCAAGGGCAATTATATGACGGGAGAACACAGCAGATAGTCATTGAAGACACACACATTAATAAACTAATTAAAGAGAATAATTAACAGCATACAGATGGACAAGACAAGATGAGGAAGACAGCACATAACATGCACCTGACAGTTCCCCCCCACAAGGGTTCACATAACTAAAGCGACTAAATAAAAATGGGAGATCATTTTTAAAAAAATGTGAAACAGAACACACAAAGATACATGAATTGGGTTCCGGGGCCGTGTTCCAAACCGCAGGTTCCACCAGATTGGAGTGTGGCTTGGCGATGGTACCACGGCAGATGCGAAGCTGCACACACAAACACAGGGCAGGACAAGTACAGTGCAAAGACAAAACAAGACAGGCGTAGCGAGACAAGGCGTGACGTGGACAGGAGCCAAAGAGGATGAGGCGAAACACAATGGCGAGCACAAGACCTTTTGGCGACGAGAGACAGGACGGCGTGCCTAAAATAGAGTACATGATTACACCCAGGTGGACACAATTACGAGGCGTGGCACCCAACACACCCACACCATGTAACAACACGTAACATAACCCCCCTCTCAATGGGTGCCTCCTGGGTGCCTCCTTATCCGGGCACCTGTGGTGAAAGTCCTTAATGAGGGCGGGGTCCAGGATGGCGGCGTGGGGAACCCAGGAGCGCTCTTCAGGACCGTACCCTTCCCAGTCCACCAGGCATTGGACGCCTCTGCCTCGAAGGCGACGTACCGTGTATGCGGGCTGGCCATCGATGAGACGTGGGGCAGGGGTGATCCGAGGGGCGGGGTTGAGTGGGGAGTGGGTGACCGGCTTGACGTGGGAAACGTGGAAGGTGGGGTGAATGCGCATATGACGGGGCAGGCGGAGACGGGCGGCTGCAGGGTTTATGATTCTGGTGATGGGAAAAGGTCTGATGAAGCGAGGGGCCAGTTTGCAGGATTCAGTTGTCAAGGGGATGTTGCGGGTGGACAGCCAGACCAACTGTCCCACCTTGTAGACAGGGGCTTGGTGGCGACGGCGGTTGGTGGAGGACATGGACGTGGACTAGGCCTGGCGAAGCGCAATGCGCGTGTTCTTCCACACCCGGCGACAACGACGGATGTGTTGGCTGACCGAGGGGACTGAAATCTCGTGCTGTTCCTCCAGAAACAGCGGTGGCTGGTAGCCCAGGGCGACCTCAAAAGGAGACCTGCCGGTAGCGGAGCTGCGTGCCGTGTTGATGGCGTATTCGACCCAGGGAAGAATTCGACCCCTTTCTGCCTGCCCATTCAACTGTGGGTGACCACCAGAGGTTAACGACAGAGACGTGCCGAAGTAACTGAGAAAGGCTCTCCATACCTGGGAAACGAACTGTGGACCTCGATCCGACACAATGTCCACCGGGATGCTGAAGACCCTGAAGACGTGCTCGAAAACCAGTCTGGAGGTTGCAAGGGCCGATGGCAGTCTGGGAGGGGCCATGAGGCGTACTGATTTCGAGAACCTGTGAACGATGGTAAGTATGACCATGATGCCCCTAGAGTTCGGCAGCCCAGTGACGAAATCGAGGGTGATGTGAGACCAAGGGCATCCAGGTATGGAGAGTGGCAGGAGGAGTCCAGATGGTGACTGATGGGAGGCTTTGTTGCGGGCACATACAGAACAGGCGTTGATGAATTGACGGAGATCTGAGGAAAGGGAGGGCCACCAAAAGCGCTGCCTGATGATGTCCTCAGTACGAGACAGACCCGGGAGGCACGCCCAGCGGGATTCATGAGCCCATTTGAGAACGGCGGGGCGGGCGGCGGAGGGAACGAACGTGCGGTCCGGTGGGCCTAGTCCGGGGTCTGGGTCTTTGAGTAGCTCTTTCTCGATGGTCCTCTGGACATCCCTGGAGACACCTGCGAGTACACAACTGGAAGGTAAGATGGTATCATTACTCAGCAGGGACTCTTCCAGGGAGAAGAGCCGAGACAAGGCATCAGGCTTGGCATTACGAGAACCGGGTATGTGATTACGAAATTGAAACGTCCAAAAAAAAGAGCCCACCGTGCCTGCCGAGAGTTCAGTCTCCTTGCCGTCTATATGTAAGCCTCTTATGGTCCGTCCACACAATAAATGGTTGTTCAGCCTCCTCCAGCCAGTGACGCCATTCCTGCAGGGCCAATTTGACTGCGAGAAGTTTCCGGTTGCCTTCATCATAGTTTCTTTCGGTGGGGGAGAATTTCCTAGAGAAAAAGGCACAAGGGTGAAGGCGGCCCTCGTCCGTCCGTTGGGAAAGCACGGCTCCAGCTCCCGTGCTAGAGGCGTCGACTTCCACGATGAACTGTTTGGATGGGTCTGGTTGAACAAGGATGGGGGCTGAAGTGAATAGGGACTTGAGATGGTCCATGGCTGCTTGGGCCTCCGCCGTTCACTGGAAAGGTACTTTGATGGACGTGAGAGCAGTTAGGGGGGTGGTGATGGTGCTATAGCTCCGGATGAATCGTCGGTAAAAGTTGGCGAAACCGAGGAACCTTTGTAGTTCCGTCCTGGAGGTAGGGCATGGCCATTCGCAGATAGCCCAGATCTTCTCGGGATCCAACCCGATTCCGACGCTAGGGTTTGGAACTCTACCACGAATTCGGCTACGGAGCGCGTACCCTGACGAACCGAGAGTAACCGGCTGTCGATGTCATCCGTGTAATCGGGTTGATCGAATTCCCCGCGGAAACATTCTATGAACGAGGCATAAGAAATAGCGAGCGGAGAAACACCCCCCTGAGTGGCTTCCGCCCACTTCAATGCGCGGCCGCGCAATAGCCCGATTATAAAAGAAATCTTGTGCGCGTCTGAGGGGAAGCATAATGGCCGTATACCAAAGTACAATTCACACTGGAAGAGGAAACCCCTGCATTTCTGTAGATCACCGTTGTACGGGTCCGGTTGTACTGCGGCTCCGTCGAGGCGCAGGGACGGCAAGGTAGACGGGTTGGGTACCTGATTAGTGGAGCTGGCATGTCCGGGAGCGGGGGGGTGCGAAGCTGGTAGTGCCGCGACCATCGACCGAACCTGGTCAGCCAACCCCTCCTGTCGGCTAAAGAGGATGTCGAGGCGTGGATCCGAGGCTGGTTGCTGTCCGGCTGCTGGTAATGGCGTCGACTCCGCCTCTGAGGTGAGTTGTCCCGAGGAATCCATTTGGGGCCAAAAGGTGAGGTTGCACTGTACTTGTCTGATACGTTCCTCCTGAAGAACCCACGTGCTAACACTTTGTTCATAAAATAAATAGAGGGGTTTTATGGAAAACTGGACCCTTGCACCAGCTCAATGGAGTCATGAGGGTGATGAAAAGGAAATTGGTTGACCCTGTGTGCACTAAAAACAAGCACAAGTCACCTGTATATAGCGGTCAGTGACAGGGAGGGTCACTGTTAATGAGACAAGAAGACAGGATATCAGACAGATCACCATTTAAAATGTTACCATTACACCAGAAAATGTAAAGGTAGTGGAGGCAGAGACAAGATACACCTAAGTTAATCTAATAAGAACAAAACAAGAGAGTGAGAGAGAGAGAGGGAGAGAAATTTTTGGCAGCAAATTGTCTCACAAGTGCCATCAAATCAACATTTGTATTTTTTATTTCAGAGTTTTTTTTTTATATAACTGAGATTTTATTTGAACTATTAATTGTTACGGTTTACCCAGGAAACCATGAGGAGTAGGTGGATCCGCTACTCGGAACGACAAGGTCGGGGCGGGGATAGGTGTTAACAGAGTTTATTCAGCCACACACAGGTAAACGTAACATTAACACGGAGGACACACAAGCGGCTGCGGAGCTGAGGCCTGACGTCACGGCTTCCTACGTCAGTGGGGCCGTGTTCCAATCCGCAGCCTGAACAGGGTGGAGTGTGAGTGAGGCTGAATACCAGGTGAGCACAGGCGGGATGTAGAACTGAAACAGAGGCATGAACACAGGACCAACAGGAGACGAGGTGCAACAGGACGAGACGAGAACAGGACGAGGTGTAACAGGACGAGACGAGAACAGGACGAAGCGAGAACCAGGCGAGACTAGGAACAGGGCGAGACTAGGAACAGGGCGAGACTAGGATCGGGGCGAGACTAGGGACAAGGCGAGACTAGGGACAAGGCGAGACTAGGGGTGTGGGCCAGAGTGGACGAGGCGTGACAAGGGTAGGTGCACAAACCAAGACCATCTAGCCTGGAGTGACGGGCGTGAGCTGCTTAAATGGGGAACAGTGATCAGGAACCCAGGTGTGCATAATTACAGGGGCGTGAACACAGACCAACCCACACCATGTGACCAAAACAAACCGTGACCATGTGACAATAACAAAGCATGACATGACAGCACGTGACCATAACAAAGCATGACAGAACTAATCACAACACGTAACCATAACAAAGCATAACAATACACTAAACATAACATGGGACCATAACACAGCATGACAAAGGCTAAACACAACACGTGACAAAAACAATACTCTAAACACAACACAGCATAACAATACTCAAAACTCAACTCGGGAACAAATCCTGACAATACGCAAAACGGGACCATAACATAACATGACTGAGAACACACACACACACACACACACACACACACACACACCAGGTGACACAGACAAAGCGTACATGACACTAAACACAACACACTAACATAACTGAGCATAAGTCAAGTCAAGTCAAGTAATTTATTTATATAGCGCTTTTTACAACAGTACATTGTCACAAAGCAGCTTTACAGAATGAAAAGCCTTTAAACCCCCAAAGAGCAAACCGAAGCGACAGTGGCAAGAAAAAATACCTTTTATGTTGTTATTTAAGGAAGAAACCTTGGGAGGACCAAGACTCAATGGGGGACTCATCCTCTTTGAGCGGCCGGGCAGCAACAACAGTGTAGAACAGCCATGTCCAGATACTAAACAAATGGAAAAACTAACAACTAGAAAACTATATGTGAGTCCATTAGGGGGCGTCCTGCAGGACCACCTTGTCAGGATCCATACAGTATCCGTAAGCAGAGCCATGGATCTCCAGGAAGCCGGGGGACAACTCAAAAGAAACAGACAAAGGAAGGGAGTTAGAGCTAATAATAAAGCACGGCATTTAATTAATAAGTAATTAATTGACACAGTGCAGCATGTGACTCCAGCATCACTGACTAGAGCAGCATAACTAAAAGAGGCAGATACTGCAGACTCTACATAGTTGAGATGGCGCCCCGGAACAGCATCATTCCAGCGCCACACCCCCCCATTAATGATGAGGTGGGTGAAGAGGTGAAATGCCAGCATACACTGATCAGAGATTACCCCCCAACACAGCCAAGTCTGAGATCTACATCTTTATCTACAGGGGATTAGTTAAACGCAAGATTAAATAAATGTGTTTTTAATTTATTTTTAAAGATTAATAGTGATTCAGAATCACGAACAGTAACTGGAAGGCTATTCCAAAGTTGAGGAGCCTTGTGGGAGAACGCTCTTCCACCAGCAGTAATTTTATTTATTCTAGGAGCTAAGAGTAAGCCAGCACCTTGAGATCGGAGCTCACGTGTCGGCTGGTACAATTGAATCAGCTCACTCAGATACTGTGGAGCCTGATTATGTAGAATTTTATATGTTATTAATAAAATTTTGTACTCGATACAAAACTTAACTGGTAGCCAGTGCAAGTTTGATAACACAGGAGTTATATGATCAAACTTTCTGGTTTTAGTTAAAACTCTAGCAGCAGCATTTTGCACAAGTTGCAATTTATGTAATGATTTATTAGAACATCCTATCAGAAGTGAATTACAATAATATAACCTTGAGGTAATAAAAGCATGAATTAGTTTTTCTGCATCTTGGAGGGAGAGGATGTTTCGTAGCTTCGAAATGTTACGAAGGTGAAAAAATGCAATTCTAGTGATATTGCTAATGTGCTTTGTAAAGGAGAGATCTGAATCAATAATGACCCCGAGATTATTTACAGATGAACTGGGTCTAATTAAAGTGTTATCAAGGTTTAACTTTAAGGTTTAACATAACTAAGAATACAAACAGATGACACTGACGAGGTATACATATTATGGAAAACAGACAAGGCATACATAATTGCAAACAGACTAAATGAGGGGCGGGGCTACCCCAGGAAGCACCACCCCTCCATGACCGACCATGACAATTAATAATCTGTCTTGTCATTTTCTTGTTGGTCTAAAATAGCAAGTTCATAGAGACTTTATATCACTTGACAGTGTGATGGTGTCATGGATGATGATGAGACACTGGGTGGGAGGGGACGCAGAATGGAAAGTGTGGGGGAAAGAAGTTTATGCACCTGCCATCGGGAGCAGGCAACAGGAACAGGAGCGCAGTGACACTTACCGCCGCCATCATGTAGCGTAATGAAATGTGTAAAAAAAAAAAAAGTAAAACTTGCCATATAACACTTATTATTGAAACATCTTTATCATTTTTTACATTTTGATCTTCACCATATAATTTGGAATTTTCAGTTTATAAGTTTCCCTATTAGTTTATATTCTGTACTAAAGAATGACAAAAATGTTCATGAAAAAAATTTATAAAAACAACTAAAAATAGTAAGAGTTTGCTCTCCCTAAAATACATTTTCCATGCAACATGAAACTAAGTCTCTGCAGTACAGAAACTAATAAAAGAAACATTCTGACTATTTAGAAAACACAACAGGAAGCCAGATATTGCAGAAATGTACTCTTACTTCCTTCATTTCTGTTCTA
>JAFMOC010000072.1:0-15000 GCA_019802505.1 Corydoras sp. C115
GCAGCTTTAAGGAAAACGACTTCAGCGCACACATTCATCCCCGGTCTATCTAGCAAACCCAGAAGAAAAGTGGTTGTGTGGACTCCGAGCGCTGAGTAATGCTCCTGCTGTTCTCCTCTCCCTCATCTTCCTGGGTTTAGATGTGTGTGTGTGTGTGGGGGGGGGGTGTGCGTTACTTATTGGGTGTCTAGATGCTTTCTGCAGTGGTGATGCTGATGCTGAAGGCACATTATCAGTACACAGATCTGTGCAGGTCTGTCATCCATTCAGTAGGAGGGGTAATGATGCTGTGTTATAATGACACTGATCAAGCACTCCAGTGGAGTGTGCAAGTGTGTGTGTGTGTGTGTGTGTGAGATCGAACTGGTGAAATAACATAAAAATACTGCATTCACACGGTTATGATAACAGACCTGAGCACGTCTGTATATGCTGCTCTATAATCTCAGTACCAAATTTGTCACATGGCTTGGATACAATTAAAGGCTTTATAATAGTTCCCCCCAAATTCTTCTTCTTTTTTTATTTCTGCACCATTACAGCTCTATGAGGAATTAAAAGACAGACTGGTTTCTTTGCATATAAAAAACACATACATCACATAAGTATATTTATACATACATATTCACATATATCCTCCCATGGCTTAGTGGTTTAGCATGTTCTCCTCTCAGCACTAGGGATTTCCGGTTTGAATCCCAATCTGGGTGGATTTTCCATGTCCTCCCTGTGTCCATGTGGGTTTCCTCCGGGTTCTCCGGTTTCCTCCCACAGTCCAAAAACATGGATCAAGTCAATTGAGTTTTTCAAATTGCCCCATATAGAGTGTGTCTGTGTGAGTGAGTGTGTGTCAAGTGATAGATTGGTGTCCTGTCCTGGGTGTATCTGCCCAGCACCCAAACGTTCTCCCCTGTTATTTTTTTGCTCTGAATAGTATTATCAAAAGGTCTGTAATATTTAATGAACTCATAATAATCCATAACAAACTAATGAACTGATATTTGGCTGACTATTTCTAGCAGGGGGCAGCACTCTGACGTAGTCGTTCACATGTTTGTCGCTCCCAATCTGAGTGAAGTTTCCATGTTCTCCCCGTGTCCGCGTGGGTTTCCTCCGGGTTCTCCGGTTTCCTCCCACAGTCCAAAAACATGGATCAAGGTCAACTGAATGCTCCAAATTGCCCCATATAGAGTGTGTCTGTGTGAGTGAGTGTGTGTCCAGTGATAGATTGGCGCCCTGTCCTGGGTGTATCTGCCCAGCACCCAAAATGTTCTCCCCTGGAAGGGCAGGGGGAACCCCCCCCCCCGGGGCCCTAATAGAGGACAAAGTGCCAATTTGTCACAACAAGTTCCGCGGCATCTTCATCCGTACATTATTAGTTGTTTTGCAGAGACGACAAAAGTTCTAGCTCTAGGTTCTAGTTTCTTAACAATGGTTCAGGACGCTGTTCACCCAAAGACTAACCTATATAACACCCTGTCAGTCAGAAGGGCCGGTCACACAGAACATGGCAGCTGGAAACTGGTCAATTTAATGGCAGAGAACGAGCCGTAATGGCTGCAGGTTCTCTCTCTGTGTCACAAGTGAGCAGGATGTCTGAGGAGGAGACACGATTGAGACTTGTGGTTGGGATCTGAGCGCTCTGTCAGTGTGGCATGCACTAATTAGCACAGCCCTCCAGGGTGAAATTACAATTTTGACAGGGTATGTAGTATATAGTCTGCGGTTTGATATAGTGCCGAGGAAACGACGCCTGCTGGATTGTAGCTTTAACGGCGTCTGTTTATCTTTGTTTCTCCTTGAATAAGTGTCCTGATAATTACTCTGCTCAAGTCAGGGTCTATACTTCGCTCGAAAAAGCTGATGCACAACCCCACTCGCAAAATTCCGTAGGTTTAAGAGAGTGTAGAAAGTGTTTAAGAGCATATGAAATGTCTATACGAGTGCTAGATGGGTTTATGAAGCCTTAAAAATATAAAATAATGAAATAAATAGGCGGCATGGTGGTTTAGTGGTTAGCATGTTCTCCTCTCAGATAATGAAATTCATTATCGACACTTTTGATAATCGATTTCTATCGATTTTAGCGATTCGTTGTTGCAGCCGGCGGCACGGTGGTTTAGGGGTTAGCACGTTCGCCTCTCAGCATTAGGGATACCTGGGTGGGGGGGGGGTTCCCCATGCCCATCCAGGGGAGAAAGTTTGGGGCGCTGGGCAGATAGACCTAGGACAGGGCGCCAATCTATCACTGGGCATACACTCACACACACACTCTATATGGGGCAATATGGAGAATTCAATTGACCTTGATCCATGTTTTTGGACTGTGGGAGGAAACCGGAGAACCCAGAGGAAACCCATGCGGACACGGGGAGAACATGGAAACTCCACCCAGATTGGGATACAAACCGGGAATCCTTAGTGCCGAGAGACGGACATGCTAAACCACCGTGCCGCTTATATATATATGTATATATTTGTGTGTGTGTGTGTGTGTGTTGTGGATTGTAATTAAAATAAAAACAATGATTTGATTATTATCAAAAGGTCAGTAACTCATATTTGACTCACTACCTCTGGCAGGGGAGGGACGGTGGTGTAGTGTTCCACTGCGGTGCTTAAAAGTTAGAATTTTCTATATTTTGCATAAATTTGCCCCAAAACTTCATTGGATTTTTCCGAGTTTGGAATTCTGTTGGAATTAGCGGATAATTTGAAGGTGAAATTAGTCAGGTGTACTCGATCAACGGGATAACCATCAGGTGAGAGTGAGCGCCCCGTTTTATTTAAAGAACAGGTATCTATCAAAGTCTGACCTTCACAACACGGGTTTGTAGAAGTGCATCAAGACAATAATAGAGGAGATAACGGAGAACTTCAGCGCAGCGGGCTAAATAAAGTTTCCAAAATCGTCTTTAAGGAGTTGGGACGTCTCCGATCCACGGTCACACTGACTGTACTGATGGAGGAAGTTTAAGAACTCGAGAGAAATGAACTTTCAAGCCACGAAAAGCTCTTCTGGTGTTGGCTCATGTTAATGTTAACATCATGAGAACACTGCACCGTAATGGTGTACACGGCAGAAAATCACTGTTCTCCTAAAAGAACATTGCAGCCCATTTGTGGTTTGTAGTGGAAGATTTTGTGAAGAAGCCAGAAGGCAGATCAGACGAGGACAGAACCCTGTGTGGTAAATTCACAGCATTACGTTTGGAGAAATGTTTCTGCTGAAACAGCATTTTTCTCTCATCTGATCTGTGAAACACTCTGCTGGTTGTATTTTATTTATAATATTTATTTATAATTATTTTTTTATTTTAATTGTAGATTGCATGATGTCCAAACGCAAAGGAACTGATTGTTATGTAATGTCCCTCACAGGGCGTCTTAGTGGTTTAACATGTTCTTCTCTCAGCACTAGGGATTTCCAGTTCAAATCCCAATCTGGGTGGAGTTTCCATGTTCTCCCCATGTCCATGTGGGTTTCCTCCGGGATCTCCGGTTTCCTCCCACAGTCCAAAAACATGGATCAAGGTCAATTGAATTCTCCAAATTGCCCCATATAGAGTGTGTGTGAGAGTGAGTGTGTATCCAGTGATAGATTGCCCCCCTGTCCTGGGTGTCTCTACCCTGGCCCGAAACGTTCTCCCCTGGATGGGCATGGGGAACCCCCCCCACGACCCTAATAGAGGATAAAGTGGAAGATAATGAATGGATGAACGGATGTTAGAGATATTAACCCCAAAGATTTAAGAATCAAGAGATGGCTCTTAAACTGCTCTTTGCTCATGATGGGTGCCTCTGCTACATTTACATTATTGAGTAGATGCCCTTGTCATGTGAAGACATGATACGATCTGAGCGTTGAAGTTGTTTCAGGGCTTAACAGCAGGGGGTTTGGAAGACTTGAACACTCCATTTTCTAATCAATAGTCCTGTACCTTAAACCACTAAATCACTTCCTCTAGGCATTAGTGTCAACCAAATGCTAATTAGGACGATCCTTATCCCATTTCAGCCCTTGTACACCCAGCAGCATCTTTCGGAACCCCATTCAGATTATGCTAATGTGGCAGAATTAGAACAATTGCCAAGCTGGGGCTTCAGAAAGGAAACCCAGACCTGAATTAGCGGGTGGTACATCGGGCTGCAACTAACGATTATTTTGATAATCGATCAATTGTTTTTTCGATTAATTGATGAATCGGATAAATAATTTTTTTTCCCCATGTCTTTACATTTTCATTTAGTCATTTAGCAGACGCTTTTACTCAAAACGACTTACAAATTAGAACATCACAAGTCAGTAGTTATGAAGAAAACCATCCATCCATTATCTTCTGCTTTATCCTCTATTGTGGTTGCGGGGGGTGGTTCCCCATGCCCATCCAGGGGAGAACGTTTCAGGCGCTGGGCAGATAGACCCAGGACAGGGAACCAATCTATCACTGGACACACACTCACTCACACAAACACACTCTATATGGGGCAATTTGGAGAATTCAATTGACTTGATCCATGTTTTTGGACTGTGGGAGGAAACCGGAGAACCCGGAGGAAACCCACGCAGACACGGGGAGAACATGGGAACTCCAGCCAGATTGGGATTTGAACTGGGAATCCCTAGTGCTGAGAGGAGAACATGCTAACCACTAAGACGCGCTGTGAGGGACATTACATAACAATCAGTTCCTTTGCGCTTGGACATCATGCAATCTACAATTAAAATAAAAAAATAATTATAAATAAATATAATAAATAAAATACCCAGATGGGGATTCAAACACGTGTTCTCCAGTTTCCTCCCACAGTCCAAAAATGGATCAAGGTCAATTGAATTCTCCAAATTGCCCCATATAGAGTGTGTCTGTGTGAGTGAGTGTGTACCCAGTGATAGATTGGTGTCCTGTCCTGGGTGCATCTGCCCAGCACCAGAGACGTTATCCCCAGGATAGGCATGGGGAACCTCCCCCCCTCCTCCTCCGCGACCCTAATAGAGAATAAAGTGGAAGATGATGGATGGATGGGTTGTTGCACCCCTAGTGGTACAACCAAAAAATGATGCAGCAATGACTTAAAACTCACCCCTTTGCGAGACAAGCTAAAAATCGTCTGCGGGCTCTCGATTCCTCGCTCCCTTTCATTTTCCTTCTTTAAAGTTCACGCTCTGTCTCGGGGACGGTGCGTGGCCTTTACAGAGCAGGAACAGCCTGTGATGTCACATTCACTGACAACTCGCAGCGTATGAAGCCGTCCGCCTGACAGACGCCTGCTTAACCTATTTGCTTCGCACCGAGTATCGAGTCCAAACAACCCTGCTTCGTTTCCGAAGGGCCCGTAGGGTCTCAGAACCCCCTATATAACCCAGTAATGGGTAAAATGATGAGGGCAACACATCAAAGGACGGGGCAGAAAGAGTTAAAGGCAAAACAGCAGGCAAGACGCCACCGAATTGGCATTTCGCTTCGGTCCCGCTTCCGAAATTAAAAGACGGTACAAAGCGGCATTGTGTGGAAGATTGCACCGCAGCGGTCGGTGGGAAGGTGTTATGAAAGACCCCGAAGACGAGCACGGGACTGGACCGCGTGGCGTAGCAGCAATAATAGAGTCCGATAATGTCAGTGCCTGCGTGGCGCTCATGGACAGTCTTAACATTTCACCAGCGTACAGAGACGAGCTAAATAATGGCTGTCAGCCTCAATAAGTATATGAAGAAAGCAAGTAGAGAAATGCATTAAGCACATGGTCAGTACACGGACGGAAATGTCACAGACGCCTTTCTATGCTCCCGCTCTTCCTTTTTAGGTTCTAGACAGCTAAGGTAACTCACACAAACAGGCTCTATATGGGGCAATTTTACTTATCCTTTTCAATCACTATTTTGTAAATCTTTTTTCTTTTTTTCTTACAGTAAATCCAAATTTTTAACTTTATGTGGAGATGTAAGGAAAGAAATTCACTGCTGGTTGTATAACTACGCACGTGACCAATAAACCTATTTGATTTGATTTAAACATTGTAGTACTTTAGTTCTAAGAGTTAGTCCTGTTTGTTTTTTAAGGCTTAGATTTGGCGTTATGCTTCTATTAGGGGTATAACGGTGCAGTACACCTTTAATGTGCAATATGGTAATTATGATTAATTATGATTCAAATTTGTATTATTCCACTATTATCTGACCCACAGTGCAATATTTCTTTTATTTAATATGTACTTGTACTTGGTTTAGTGGTTGGCATGTTCTCCTCTCAGCATCAAGGATTCCCTGTTCGAATCTCAATCTGGGTGGAGTCTCAATGTTCTCCCCGTGTCCCGTGGGTTTCCTCCGGGTTCTCCGGTTTCCTCCCACAGTCCAAAAACATGGATCAAGGTCAAATGAATTTTCCAAATTGCACCATATAGTGTGTGTGTGTGTTTGTATATCGGTGTGAGTGAGTGTGTGCTGAGCAATGAATTGGCGTCCTGTCCTGGGTGTATCTGTCCAGCGCCCGAAACGTTCTCCCCTGGATGGGCATGGGGAACCCCCCCCCATCCCCTGCGACCCTAGTAGAGGATAAAGCGGAAGATAATGGATGGATGGATTCTGGGTTCTAGAAGCGTTTTCTGCTCTCTCTTGATCACTACAATTTGATATACCGGGCTCTCCTTAGTGCCAGGGGTTCTTCTAAATCCCGCAATCGATGACTCGTGAACTCTGTGAGCCCGCGCCCTTCGGTTTAGTGACCCAGAAATCGATCCGAGCACACAATCACCAAGGACGCATTACTACTTCAAACGTACTTTAAGGGATCAGCGAGGAGCGCGGGGTCTCGCAATGTAAAAGTCTTTTTACTGTAGAGATAGAGGCCTATTAATCATATCATAAGCCCGAGGCTAGCACCAATTCTTTAGAGCAAACAGCCGAAGATAATCACAGAACCCAACAGGAGTTCAGCATTTATACTAATAATCGTTTTAATCACAGGATACCAAGAAAGGCTTTACCGCAACCTTGAAAGTTTCATTTCCATAAACTAGGGCAAGACGGAATCCCTGTAAAGGCATTTGAGACACACACACACACACACACTTGGGGACATACATGTATATTCAGTAATGGCTTGACTGATGATAATTTGTTTTGTAATTACATCATGTTGCGCACAGGCAGATGGGTTGTGCTAGGTGGCAGCTCATACAGCTGTGCACAGCATCAAGACGGGAGGTTGCTTTGAGGTTATGCCTCGGTAAGCAAGGAAGTCTAATTTGCTGCTGTCTGCCGTCGATCCGTCCTCTTCCCATCCTCACGTCTTTCCACTGCATCCTCAGAGAAGTCAGCTGAACCAAGATGCTGAGAAATTATTCACGAAAACACGGATGAATGTGCGGCAACGTCGGCCCGTGAGATCACAGAGGAGTCCGTTCCAAAGACATGAGGGTTTCCACAGAACCGCCCCTCGGTGAGGGACTGCCTCCGGTCCTCGCCGTGAAGCTTTCTACACGAATGGGAAGCGTGTTTGGGAGAGTGCCCCTTCGGTGAACGAGCATCTGTCACGTCAGGCACCGATGTGGGGTGATCAGACCTGCCCGTCCAAACTGACCCAGTTTTGCAAACATGGTTTTGAAACCAATTCAGGAATCCATCCATCATCTTCTGCTTTATCCTCTACTAGGGTCGTGGGGGATGGGGGGGGTTCCCCATGCCCATCCAGGGGAGAACGTTTTGGGCGCTGGGCAGATACACCCAGGACAGGACGGCAATCCATCACTGGTCACACTTACTCACACAAACACACTCTATATGGGGCAATTTGGAGAATTTAATTGACCTTGATCCATGTATTTGTACTGTGGGAGGAAACCGGAGAACCCGGAGGAAACCCACACGGACACGGGGAGGACATGGAAATCCCTAGTGCTGAGAGGAGAACGTCCTGACAAGTAAGCCACGAATGAACATATTTAAACATATAAATCACCCCCAGATTCTCCACCCAGATGGGGATTTGAACCGGGAATCCCTAGTGCTGAGAGGAGAACATGCTAAACCACTAAACCACCGTGCCGCCCTCCACTTCAGGAGTCGAAAACCACAAAAAAATCTTCTCAGGATTTAAACCTAAAACATTTACTTTTATATTTTGAATATATAATATAACGGTGGCTTTGCGGTTAGCATGTCCTGAGGTTTCCATGTTCTCCCTGTGTCAGCGTGGGTTTCCTCCGGGTTCTCCGGTTTCCTCTCACAGTCCTAAAAACATGGATTCAAAGTAAACTGTTATATTCAGTAAAACTGGTCTTTACTCTGCCTTTATTAGCTCCATCTTTACATTACATCGTCCATTTCATTCGCTTCCCTTAGCAGATGCACTTTGTAGTTCTATAAGTACAAACTGTAGTCCGTCTGCTTCTCTGTAAACTCTGGGAGTCTCTGTGCTTCTGGTTTTTGATGATCATGACCCCCATAGAACCACAGAGGAGGTATTATTGCACTGTGGTGACTCAGATGTAATGCTGCTCAGTTAGTGGGCTTTGTACTAATAGGTTAGCAGAGTGTTGTTCTCTAAACCACTGTTCACTAGCTTTCTTTTTTCATTGGGTTCTAATGACTTTTTTTCCACCTGTTTGAGACCTTGAGAGAACACGGAAACTCCAACCAGATCGGGATTCAAACTTAGAACCCCAGCACTGAGCAGTAAACCAGCTCTCCATCAATCCACCGTGTTGCCACTGCTTCATATTTCATTCATTCATTCATTATCTTCAGCTTTATCCTCTATTAGGGTCGCGGTGGGGTTCCCCATGCCAATCCAGGGAGAACGTCTCGGGCGTTGGGCAGATACACCCAGGACAGGATGCCAATCTATCACTGGGCACACTCTCACTCACACAGACACACTCTATATGGGGCAATTTGGAGAATTCACTTGACCTTGATCCATGTTTTTTGGACTGTGGGAGGAAACCGGAGAACCCGGAGGAAACCCACGCAGACACGGGGAGAACATGGAAACTCCACCCAGATGGGGATTCGAACCGGGAATCCCTAGAGCTGAGAGGAGAACATACTAACCACTAAGCCATCATCAGCCAAAAAATAAAAATAAAATCACCCAAAAAAACGCAATCTTAGTTGTTGGCATGTTCTCCTCTCAGTGCTAGGGATTCCCGGTTCGAATCCCCATCTGGGTGGAGTTTCTATGGTCTCCCCGTGTCCGCATGGGTTTCCTCCGGGTTCTCCGGTTTCCTCCCACAGTCCAAAAACATGGATCAAGTTAATTGAATTCTCCAAATTGCCCCATATAGCGTGTGTCTGTGGTGGATTGCCGTCCTGTCCTGGGTGTATCTGCCCAGCACCCGAAACGTTCTCCCCTGGATGGGCATGGGGAACCCCCCGCGACCCTAATAGAGGATAAAGCGGGAGATAATGGATGGATGGATTCTACATTCAGGTTCTTCTCACTGCTGCATCCTGATGCTGTGGATGATTGTAGGTTCTCGTGGGATATTTCAGTTAATACTACATTTAAAGATTGCTGCTTTTTATATTAATAAACCCTTGAGCTTGATTTCCCATCAGACCCAAGGCTGCCGGTTCTCTTCTCTTCACTGTGGGTCAGGAATGTAATGCTCTTCCTCCATGCTCTTCCTAATCCTCTACGACTGGATGATCTCATTCGGGGGGCACTACACCCAGAGTGGGATTCGAACCTGGATCCCCGGACATGTAAACCGCTACGCCGGCTTATTATTGCGTTCGTTTGTAAGCTTTGCGGCTCACGATACTGGAGTTCCAATCTCTTGGTTCCAGATATCTGAGTTCTCCTCTGTGTTCTCAGCAGAACTCATCTCTGATGGTTTTTTTAGCGTTTGGTTCGTTTGCTGTTTGGAACCACAGCATGCACTGGTTGGCACTGCGCCAGCTTACGCACCATCGCAGTTCAAGGGCCGGACGCTTAACCACACAATATTTACACACACACACACACACACACACACACACACACACACACATATATATATATACATACAGTATATTTAAACGTGAGTGCGTGTGTATGTGTGTATGCACACACACACACATATATGCACGCATGCACACACACACACACACACACATATATATATATATGCACGCATGCACACACACACACACACACACACACACACACACATATATATATATACATACAGTATATTTAAACGTGCGTGCGTGTGTATGTGTATGTGTATGCACACACACACACACACACACACATATATACACACACACACATATATGCACGCATGCGCACACACACACACACACACACACACACACACACACACAAGCACACACACACACACACACACACACACACACACATATATATGCACGCATGCACACACACACACGCATGCACATACACAAGCACGCACACACTCACACACACACACACGTACGTACGCATGCACACACATGCATTGCACACACGCGCATGCACACACACACACACAGACACACGTACTCGCACGTATGCGCACACAAGCACTCACACACACACGTAGTTGCACGCACACACACACATGCTTATGCATACACATGCACACGCATGCCTGCACACACATGCACAAATGCACACGCACCCACACACTCATGCATATGCACTCACACACACACCTGCCCAAACACACATGCATACGCACGCACGCACACATATGTACACATGCACACACTCACGCACACACTCACGCACACGCACGACTGCACACACATACACAAACACACATGCACGCACACATATGCACACGCACACATGCGTACGCACGCACGCACACATATGCATTTGCGCACACACACACACACACTAACAGAGTCTTTAATGAAAGCTGTTGTTCTCGTTCACTCTCTGAAATGCATGAGCGAGTCTGTATTAAAAGCAGCTTTGTGTTGTACACACAGATAAAAGGCTTTACGCACGCACACACACCGCAGATAATACAGGCCACTGCATTTTAATATCCTGAGCAAAAATTATCAAAGCATGTTGCATGATACACAAATATCCGCATACATTTGCACCAAAATGACTTTTGCTTGAACACACACACAAAAAAAAGTTATTAAATAAATCAAATATATTTTTGACTCAAATATGACTCCATGCTCACAGCAAAGCACACACACACACACACGTAGGTTTACCTTCTTGGCAGAGTTGATGCAGTTCATATACTCCTTGGCCAGACTGGAGCAGTGCAGAGTCTGGTGTCTGTTCTCTTTATAACAGTTCAGCACCTGAGACTGTAATTCAGGACAGACAGGCAGTGTGTTCTTGGGTCTGGAAGAAAAGGCAGGGAAGAAAGTCTGTAAAATCTGTAAGAAACGGCATTATACAGCACAGGTAATAAACAAGTGTTTATATAAAACTGTAACAAGTGTATAACACTGCAACGCAAGTCAGTAGCTTTGTCTCCATCCATTTATCCATTTACTATAACAGTGTAGTGTATAACTCAGTATAACAGTGAGAGCAGCAGAGACAGATGTTATAAAGAAAGTATTACATCCACACTGGTTTCTGCTTGTTCCTGTGATTTATATGTTTATATTTGTTTAAATACGTTCACTTGTGGCTTAGTGGTCAGCGCTAGGGATTCCCGGTTCGAATCCCAATCTGGGTGGAGTTTCCATGTTCTCCCCGTGTCCATGTGGGTTTCCTCCGGGTTCTCTGATTTCCTCCCACAGTCCAAAAACATGGATCAATTGAGTTCTCCAAATTGCCCCATATAGAGTGTGTCTGTGTGAGTGAGTGTGGGTCCAGTGATAGGTTGGTGTCCTGTCCTGGGTGTATCTGCCCAGCGCCTAAAACATTATCCCTTGGATGGGCATGAGGAACCCCCCCCCACGACCCTAATAGAGGATAAAGCGGAAGATGATGGATGGATGTTCACTTGTATATGAGTGGTGAGTGAATACAATGCATTTTTGCTAAAATTATTTCAAAGTATTATTATAGATCATTATCTTCTGCTCAATCCTCTACTAGGGTCGCAGGGGGGGGGGGTTCCCCATGCCCATCCAGAGGAGAATGTTTTTTCGTGCTATGCAAATACACCCAGAACAGGGCACCAATCTATCGCTGTGCACATACTCACTCACACAGACACAGACCCACAGACCTAGACTATATAGGGGCAATTAAGAGCAGCCATTCCCTTGAATTCATGTTTTTAGACTGAGAACCCCACAAAGACAGGGAGAACATGGCGCAGAGCTTCTGGATTAAACCCTGTCTGTAAGGGTTTAATCAGAAGCTCTGCGCCTGTCTTTCTCCATCTTGTCCATCCATTCTCAGTCTTCCACTTTATCCTCTATTAGGGTCGCGGGGTGGGGGTTCCCCAATGCCCATCCAGGGGAGAACATTTCGGGTGCTGGGCAGATACACCCAGGACAGGACACCAATCTATCACTGGGCACACACTCACACACATACACTCTATATGGGGCAATTTGGAGAATTCAATTGACTTGATCCATGTTTTTGGACTGTGGGAGGAAACCGGAGAACCCGGAGGAAACCCATGTGGACATGGGGAGAACATGGAAACTCCACCCAGATGGGGATTCAAACCGGGAATCCCAAGCGCTGAGAGGAGAACATGCTAAACCACTAAGCCACCATGCCACCCACATTACATTCTTTTATATGAAAATATAATATTATATATATATATATATAGTATAACAGCTGGGTGTCAGACATTTTAGTTCATAATTATGTGGAGTAATTTAAACCAGACCCAACCGATCATCTTCAGAATGAAACCTGGAACAGTGGAATCCACCTGATCAGATGTAGAAGCATCGAGTGATTCAGAATGAAAAACTAAAATAACGAGTGTCCCAAAGGGAGTTAACGTTTTAATAGACCTCATTTATTATTCAAACATTATTAATTTGCTTAATTTGAGCGTTAATTTGAGAGGAGAGACATGGAGGTTATGTGTGAAACAAAACATCTGTTGAATGAGGCAGCACATGTTCAGTCGTTTGATCGTGTTTTCCACGAGATGTTGACGTAACGGCAGCGAAATCTCAGCAACGCCGGGTCGGATTTCTATTTTCAGGTCCTTAATACACACTGCAAAAAAGCAGATACACCCAGGACAGGACACCAATCTATCATGAACACACACACACACTCACGCACACACAATCTATATGGGGCAATTTGGAGAATTCAATTGACCTTGATCCATGTTTTTGAACTGTGGGAGGAAACCGGAGAACCCGGAGGAAACCCACACAGACACGGGAGAACATGGGAACTCCACACAGATTGGGATTCGAACCGGGAATCCCTAACGCTGAGAGGAGAACATGCCAACCACTAAACCACCTGTGTACATTTCTTCTACCTTATTTTATTATAACCCCGAACAGAGTGTCAATCCATTGCTGAGCACTCACTTCCACACTATATGGGGGCAATGTAGAGCAGCCAATTCACCTTAAATCCATGTTTTTGCAGAGAGATATTTGCAATGGGCTCATCGGGAATCGGCATGCTGTTTATATTAATCTGAATTACCATTAATTAATGTTACGTGATTTTAAATAATGTATTGTATATCACACATTGTTAAGAATGTCATTAAGCTCAGATTTAATCTGGGTGCAAAATCATAAGGGAATTATAATCTAACGTATAATCTAATAGAGGCACGGTGGCTTAGTGGTTAGCATGTTCTCCTCTCAGCACTAGGGATTCCCGGTTCTAATCCCAATCTGGGTGGAGTTTCCATGTTCTCCCCGTGTCCGCGTGGGTTTCCTCTGGGTTCTCCGGTTTCCTCCCACAGTCCAAAAACATGGATCAAGTCAATTGAGTTCTCCAAATTGCCCCATATAGAGTGTGTCTGTGTGAGTGAGTGTGTGCCCAGCGATAGATTGGCGCCCTGTCCTGGGTCTATCTGCCCAGCGCCCGAAACGTTCTCCCCTGGATGGGCATGGGGAACCCCACTGCAACCCTAATAGAGGATAAAGCAGGAGATAATAAATGGATGTATAATCTAATAATCTAATGTCTAACCCAACATTCATTCATACATAATGGTGCTTACTCTTGTTACAGGGATTTAAGAAGTTCATTCCATTAAACACACAGCCATTGGATGCTGTTGTACAAGAACTTATTCTAAACTCTGCAGAACGACTCGTCTTCAACCAGCCCAGGCGAACTCATGAGACTCCATTACTCATCTCTCTCTCTCTCTCTCTGTCTCTCTCTCTGTCTCTCTCTCCACAATCTCTGGATCTGCCCCCTCTTGCCTTTACCCTATATTTCCAAAATACACTCCGACTGGTTCACTTCGCTCTCGTGATGCTCTGTATCATTCACCTCTACTGAATGGTGGAACCATCTTCCCAACTCGGTCCATAATGCTGAGTCATTTAGCATCTTCAAGATGCTGGATAATTATCAGCTTTGATTCTACAGTGGGGGCCAATTAATACTGAAGGTACAAATAAATCAGAATAATGAGCAATAATTGCAGATCAGCAACACGGTGGCTTAGTGGTTGGCATGTTCTCCTCTCAGCACTAGGGATTCCCGGTTCAAATCCCAATCATTGATTTGATTTGAGTTTGGGTTTGATTTGAACCCCCAATCTTCTGATTGACAGCCCAACACCCCGAGATGTAAATGTAATGTAAATAAACCAGCTGTGGGCAACCCACATGTATACTGCTCGTCATTTACCGCACCTCAAATTCCCAAATCCAAGGCTCCAGCTCACGTTTAGCCTAAAGAGCATCCATTATGTGCCATACGGAGCTTTTTAGTCTATACAAGATAGTATGTGCTCCAGCTAACATGTACAGAACCTTGAGAATGCTTTGAAGGATTCCTAATATATCCTGGCAGCTTTAAATCGCACCATGTGTGTATCATACAGTGAACACAGGGCACTATATAAGCCATAATGAAAGGATCCATTCAGCATGCTCTCATTCAGGCTCGATGGCAAGGAAATGGA
>JAFMOC010000072.1:20000-52500 GCA_019802505.1 Corydoras sp. C115
GAATCGTGAGTGCAATTACTTGATGCTTGTCTCCACTTTAGCTGCCGTCTCATTGTAGATCTCTGATGTTTGCTGGTAGTATTCTTTGTTCTGTCAGAGGGAACAAAAAAGAAAGGTAAACATTGATTTTCTGTTGACTTGCAGCTTAAGCTCATAAGTTTCACGTGAAGAACAAAAGCAGTTATTCAAACTGCAAAAGGTGTAAAACAATAACTCTTATTAATGCATTTTAAAAACTGTATTGTTTAAAACTGGGGTGGCACGGTGGCTTAGTGGTTGGCATGTTCTCCTCTCAGAGCTAGGGATTCCCGGTTCGAATCCCAATCAGGGTGGAGTTTCCACGTTATCCCCGTGTCCACATGGGTTTCATCCCACAGTCCAAAAACATGCATCAAGGTCAACTTAATGATCCAAATTGCCCCATATAGAGTGTGTGTGTGTGTGAGTGAGTGTGAGTGTGCCCAGTGATAGATTGGCTCCCTGTTCTGGGTGTATCTGCCCAGCGCCTGAAGGATAAAACGAAGGATAATGGATGGATGGAGGATGGCATGGTGGCTTAGGGGTTAGCACAATAATACTTGGGATCCAGGTTTGAATCCCAATCTGCGTGGGTTTCCTCCGGGTTCTCCAGTTTCCTCCGACACTCAGAGTAAACTGGATTAAAGGTAAACTGGCTGCTCTAAATTGCCCATATCCAAACTGCCCCTATATAGTGTGTCTGTGTATGTGAATGTTTGCCGAGAGATAGATTGGCACCTGAAACGTTCTCCCC
Source organism: Corydoras sp. C115 (assembly GCA_019802505.1). Classification (NCBI taxonomy): domain Eukaryota; kingdom Metazoa; phylum Chordata; class Actinopteri; order Siluriformes; family Callichthyidae; genus Corydoras; species Corydoras sp. C115. The sequence goes on from JAFMOC010000072.1 coordinate 20,773, forward strand.
TGAATGGGGAACCCCCCCCCCCCCCCCCCCCCCCCCCCCCGCGACCCTAGTAGAGGATAGATAAATGGATGGATGGATGATAATGGATGGATGGATTGTTTAAATCTGTGAACACTGTTTAGGTAGGAACCCTTTTCTGCTCCAGCGTGAGGTCTTAATGCACATAGCAAACTTTATGATGTGGTGACCTCAAAGAAGCTCAGAGTGGTTAAGCTCAGGTTTAACATGAACTAGAACTGAGACTTGAAGCAGGACGTTTCATCCAACATCAGTGTGTAACCTCACAAATGCACTTAAGATTAAACACCGTTACAGTCACTAAGGCGTGATAAAAGCTCCTGTGATGTGTAGGAGTCCCAATGCTTTTGTCCATACAGTGGAATATAAAAACCAACTATAAAAGCAGTAGTTACGTTATATGACAAATTATATTGTTGAACTCTTTTATTGAACATCAATAGTCCATCAATTAATGACCAATAAAGCTGCTGTTCTTGGCTGCAGAGGCTGATCTATAAGAAAACCAATAAAAAGCTTTCCATCAACTCACTCAGATGATCAGGCTTTTATAAACTGCAGTTAAATTCTAAACATCAAAGCAATCTAAATGCAATTATGTCTTTACAGAATCAGTCAAAAGTTTATACACGCCCCCTTAATGCTCCACTTATCAGTTCCACTTCCTGTAAAGCTGGACTTTGTAGTTCTACAGTTCCAGACTGTAGTCCATCTGTTTGTGTTCTACAGTACATACTGTGTACGTCCCCTTTACTCTGTTCTAATGCTCAGAACCCCAATAGTACCCCCACAGAGCAGGGGTTATAGGGTCGGTGCATTATTGTATCCTATCCCAGCAGTGTGACTGAGGTGTTTAAATGAAGCTCCAGCAGCACTGCTGCACTAACACCCCCTCACCACATCAGTGTCACTGCAGAACTGACCAGAAACAATCCACCACCCAAATGATACCTGTTCTGTGATGCTGCTGACCAACAGAGAACAGAGAACCAACAGAGGACTAACACACACAAGAACACAGATGTTCTACAGTCTGGAATTGTACAACTACAAAGTCCAGCTGTTTGATAAGTGGAGGAAATAAAGAAATAAACTATGGCGCAAGAAGGGGGTGTGGCCAGACATTTTTCTTGTAGTGTATTTCCATCCATCCGTTATCTTCCACTTTATCCTCTACTAGGGACGCGGGGGGTTCCCCATGTCCATCCAGGGGAGAACATTTTGGGCGCTGGGCAGATACACCCAGGACAGGGCGCCAATCTATCACTGGGCACACACTCACTCACACACACACACTCTATATGGGGCAATTTGGAGAATTCAATTGACCTTGATCCATATTTTTGGACTGTGGGAGGAAACCGAAATATATATATATATATATATTTATATAATACATATATTACATATAATTATATAATTACAGTATGAGTTAAACATTTGGACTTATAACAGCAGCAACATTATATTTAAATACTTCATTAAGAACAGCTTTTTAAAATCTTATTTCATTTCAATATACTATTTTAGACTTCAGCATATTGCTAGGCAGTAGCCATAATAGTGCACATCTATTTATCTTTGTGCTAAACGTTGTAATCTGCATTGTGTCATGTACACCGGCCCTTTAGTCATCATTCTTCAAACAGATTTACATTTTTAATTTGTAACACAGAAACATGGCTCAGTCCCTCGTCAATTAGAGCCAGCATGCGAGAAATCAGTTTGTACAGTGGCATTAAAATCCTAATCTCATTCGTAATCCCATGCAAATTGCTGGGGTCATTGTCGTTTTGTTGGATAATTACGCCCATTACTCTCTGCCCAAACGCATAGTGTGCCATTAAAAGAAAGAAGAACAGGGAGGCTGAGACAAAACGTTGGAATCAGAAGTCATCAGACCAAAATTTGGCTCTAAATTCCCAGGAATTGCTGCAGGAGGTGGTTAATTTTACTATGTCACAGTCACTGATCTCCCATAATCCCCCACTCTGACCTCAAAGTCTCTACAGGCAGAAATACCTTGCCGGTGAGGGAGCATATCGGTTATGTGTGTGTGTGTGTGTGTGTGTGTGTGTGTATATATATGTGTGTGTGTATATATATATATATATATGTACACACAGTGTACATATATATATATATATATATATATATATATATATATATATATATATACACACACACTGTACAGATACACATAGATACATACATACACACACACATACATATATATAACACACACGCACAAAAGATCTTAACGCACAGCGTTCACTCTGTGGTGTGTTTTTAAAGCTGTTTGATGATGGTGTGGGTATGTTATTGAACTCATCTAAATCAACCGACAGCTCTAATTATGTTCTTAATGCCACAACACAATGAGAGAATTCGGGGGGGGGGGGGGGGGGTGTAGGAAGGTACAGTGTCAGAAGTCAGCTTGTGTTTGTGCTGCTAGGCGGCGGTCGTCTTGTAATTGGAGGTTTTTTTGGCACGGCGGTAAACCAGCTGACTGTTTATATTGTGTCATATTCACGTTTCAATCCTGCTCTCTCCAGTACACCCCTGCTCTCCGTGGCTTTATTAAGACTGTAAAAGCAGCGCAGAGCAAGCTGCTGGTGTTATGCTCTTTCTTACTTCAGATGGCAAAGAAATAAAAAAGAAGGATTGAAAACAACACACACATGATCACGCATACAATGCCTGGTATAAAAAGAACTCATCAGCCGGATGTAACGACACACACATGGGTAAGAGCCTCCCTGTGGATAATTACCACGTGGAATGTTATGTACCCAAAGGATGAGGTCAGCTGAGGAGAATATACCAAATCACCAGGTTATTCCACCAATGGATGACATGGACATATTTCAAGATTCCATCACGATTCCATCCATTATCTTCAGCTTTATACTCTACTAGGGTCATGGAATGGGGGGGGGGGTTCCACATGCCCATTCAGGGGAGAACGTTTCGGGCGCTGGGCAGATGCACCCAGGACAGGGCACCAATCCATCACTGGACACACACTCACTCACACAGACACAGAGAGAGAGACACACACACAGACACAGATACACACTATTTAGGGACAATTTAAAGCATTTAATTTCCCCAATTAATTTCCCCAATGTTTGTGGACTGTGGGAAGAAACCGGAGAACCCGAAGGAAACCCACGCCGACACGGGGAGAACATGGAAACTCCACCCAGATTGGGATTTAAACCTGGAATCACCAACACTGAGAGGAGAACATGCTAACCACTAAGCCACCGTGACGCCCCAAATCAGGATTCATCAAGTTCAAATTGTGAGCGAGTGCTTCAGGGAGCATGAGCATCAATTACACACATGGCTCGTCCACTACAGAGTCCAGACCTGAACCTCAGTGAGAGTCTTTGGGATGTGCAGCGTCCAAGTCTCCATCATCAACACAAAATCCTGGAGAAATGAAGACACCTCTGCACAGAACTCAATGCTGTGACATTGCAGAAGCTGAGGAAATGATGTCACAGCGAATGTGGACCCTTAAAGGCGCTAAGGGCGGTTCAATTAAATATAGTGTGTAGACTTTTTTAGGCCAGGCAGTGTGTGTGTGTGTGTGTGTGTGTGTGTGTGTGTGTGTGTGTGTATAAATATATTGCTGACACAACCTACGACCCAGCGAATGAAATCTAAATGTATTAACATAATTAATTATTCAGTATACAGGGAACATGCGAAGTGGCTCGGCGAGGCCAGGTACTCAGCCCTGAGCTTTCCACAGTGTTTATGTCAGATAAAATAAAAACATACAATGCTAGTCATAAAGGCGGAATAAGGAATGAGAGAGCCCTGCTATCGCTCCCCGGGGCTTAGGAATAAATGAATGGGAGATGGAGAGAAGTGCTACGGATTTGGAGCTTAAGCCAGGGGTAAGAATGAGGGTGGAGGGTTAGAGGGGGAGTCCTTCACTCCTCTTGCCCAGGTAAAGTCTCTCTTGCCAGGCTGGATATCAGAGCGACAGCCCTTCACCCAAAGCCTCATCCACCCGAGATAAGCTGCGGAGGCTGCGTTTTAGTTTTTTTATTACAGTCTGCTTTACAAACGTGCAGGTGCTTAAGAGCGAGCTTTCAAAAGCCCTGACAAGTATGCCAACGCATGCAACGCACATCTGTGAGCACACACATGACACTTTTTGGGAACCCAGTGATGGCACAGTGGAGACCCGGTGAGATCAGGTGTGTGTATGTGTGTGTGTGTGTGTGTGTGTGTGTGTGTTATATGGGAGACACACTCAGGATTACTCGGCGTGGCAGAACTTAACAAAGAGCGAGCCGGATTAGTGCGTGTATGCTGAATCTTAAAACGCTTGTGTGTGAGCTGTCCGTCAAAACACTTCCCCCCCCCACACACACACACACACACACACACACACACACGGCATCGCATCTTCCGCTTAGTCCTCTACCAGGGTCGGGGGGTCAGGGGGTCTGGTTCCCATGCAGGGGAGAACGTTTCGGGCCGTGGGCAGGTACAACGAGGACAGGGCGCCAATCTATCACTGGGGACACTCACTCACACAGACACACACACACACACAGAGAAAGACACACATATACACTGACGTACATACACACACAGAAAGACACACATACACACTTACCTACATACACACACACACACACACACACACACACACACACACACACACAGAAAGACACACACACACACTGACATACATACACACACACAGAAAGACACACATATACACTGACGTACATACACACACACTGACGTACATACACGCATACAGAAAGACACACATACACACTGACATACATACACACATACAGAAACACACACAAACACACTGACGTACATACAAACACACACACAGAAAGACACACATATACACTGACGTACATACACACACACACACACACACACACACACACACAGACGTACATACACACACACACACACACACACACACAGAAAGACACACATATACACTGACGTACATATACATACACACACACACACACACACACACACACACTGACATACATACGCACACAAACACAGAAAGACACACATATACACTGACGTACATATACACTGACGTACATATACACACACACACACACACACACACACACACACACTGACGTACATACACACACAGAAAGACACACATACACACTGACATACATACACACATAAAGAAAGACACACACACACACTGACGTACATACACACACACACACAGAAAGACACACATATACACTGACGTACATATACACTGACGTACATATATACACACACACACACACACACACACAGACGTAAATACACACACACACACACACAGAAAGACACACATATACACTGACGTACATATACACTGACGTACATATACACACACACACACACACACACACACACACTGACGTACATACACACACATAGAAAGACACACATACACACTGACATACATACACATACACACACACACACACACACACACACACTAAAAGACACACATACACACTGACGTACATACACACAGAAAGACACACACACACACACACACACACACACACACACGTACATAGACACACTGATGTACATACACCCATACACAGAAAGACACACATACAAAGAGACGACACACACACACACAACACTCATACATACCTATATACACTCACGAATACACAGATGTACACACACATACACACATGTACACACATACAAACACAGACAGACGTATACACACACACACACACACACACACAGATACACACACAGATACACACACACTTTTTGGGAACCTGTTGATGGCACAGTGGAGACCCGGTGAGATCAGGTATGTGTGTGTGTGTGTGTGTGTGTGTGTGTGTGTGTGTGTGTGTGTGTGTGTGTGTGTTATATGGGAGACACACTCAGGATTACTCGGCGTGGCAGAACTTAACAAAGAGCGAGCCGGATTAGTGCGTGTATGCTGAATCTTAAAACGCTTGTGTGTGAGCTGTCCGTCAAAAACTTCCCCCCCCACCACCACACCCCCCCCCCCCCCACACACACACACGGCATGGCATCACGTACGTGTCAACCCGAGAGGAGATTAAAGGGCTCGCCTCAATAGAGCGAGGGATAGAAAGGAGAGAAAGACAGTGTTTAAAGAGAAAAAACGAGAGAAGCGTCTTTCCTCATATTTGTATTTGCCGGCGGAAGCCGCCGAGTCCGTCAGAGTGTGTACCTGTACTGTGTGTGCGCACGCATGCGCGAGGGCGGCGCTGTCGACGCGCCTGCGAGAGGCTGGAGGACGAGAGCAGTCTGTTAAAGTGTGTACTGCGTCAGTGAAGGATCATTGAGTGGAGAGGTAAACAGAGCGAGCCGTGTCGCAGCGTTCCTAACGGGACTCAAAGACGGAACCGAGCCGCCGTCAGGAACGCACAGAGCTTCACGAGGACACGCCTTACGTCTGCGAGAGGCACGGAGATGGAACCGATTAAGCCTTTTATGGGGCTGGAGAGAGTCTGCGGGCGGCACGGTGGCTTAGTGTTTAGCACGTTCTCCTCTCAGCGCTAGGGATCCCCATCTGGGTGGAGTTTCCATGTTCTGCCCGTGTCCACGTGGGTTTCCTCCGGGTTCTCCAGTTTCCTCTCACAGTCCAAAAACATGGATCAAGTCAATTGAGTTCTCAAAATTGTCCCATATAGAGTTTGCATGTCTGTGTGAGTGAGTGTGTGCCCAGCGATGGATTGGCGCCCTGTCCTGGGTGTATCTGCCCAGCGCCCGAGACGTTCTCCCCTGGATGGGCATGGGGAACCCCCCCCCCCCCATGACACTAATAGAGGATAAAGCGGGAGATAATGAATGGATGAATGAGAGTTTGGGAGTTTCACACCAAAAAAAAAAAAAAACAATAGCAACAATCAATGTGAACCAGCAGCCAGCAGGGGGCTCCTTCTGCAGACTCTGACTGCAGGATGATTTAGAGTGCGCAGAGTTAGCTTCTCGGTCAGACTGTGGCGACGTGAATCAAGACGACGCACTGAATTCTATTACAGACAGAAACACTGGCGCGCAGGATTCACGGTTCCGTTCGTACCGTGGTATGGACCACACGGTTTGGTCCAGATTTAGAATAGCGAGGGGGGTGGAGAGGGGGGTGGTAGTGAAAACTGGCAAACTTATCACGAAGACACAGACTCAACACAAGGGGGCAGCAAAATAGGCAGCAGACCGAAACTAGAAAGTGTTGACAGCAATATTCACACGGACAGTAATTTTCCATCCATCCAGTATCTTCAGCTTTATCATCTATATGGGTTGCGGGGGGGGGGGGGGGGGGGGGGAGAGCGTTTCAGGTGCTGGACAGATACACCCAGGACAGGGTGCCAATCTATCACTGGGCACACACTCACTCACACAAACACACTCTATATGGGGCAATTGGGAGAATCCAATCGACCTTGATCCATGTTTTTGGACTGTGGGAGGAAACCGGAGAACCCGGAGGAAACCCACGCGGACACGGGGAGGACATGGAAACTTCACCCAGATTGGGATTCAAACCTTGAATCACTAGTGCTAAGAGGCTGCCGGACGATCCATCAGTGACCCAGTTGTAGCTTCTTGGCAGAGGCAGCCAATTTACAAAAAAATCTCCCGGTACTTCAGAGCGCACCGTGCCATATGTCTTAACAAGGTTCTCGGCACGTTGGGAAAAACAGCCCGCAGCATCAGATTTACTGCTCTGAACTGCGGGAGCCGGATTTCGGTCTTTTCGACCAGTTTGGATTTAGATTCGATCTGATCACAGAAGGCAATTTCAAACTTCCAGTGGCTTCGAGCAAAGCGCAGGAGCTTAAAGGAGCAAGTTTCTGTTACCATTTTGGGATCTTTGTTTGCAAGGCAGGTGGTGATGAGCTGGAACGTCTCATCTCAATGTTTGATCACCGGTGGAGGTGCAGTGATCAGCTGACAGATGGTATGTGAAAATGTAAAGTTTGTCTGCCATGTGAAGGGACGTGTCTTGTATCCAAAGTGACTTACAAGTAGGCGGCACGGTGGATTAGTGGTTGGCATGTTCTCCACTCAGCACTAGGGATTCCCGGTTCGAATCCCAATCTGTGTGGAGTTTCCACGTTCTCCCCATGTCCACGCGGGTTCTCCGGTTTCCTCCCACAGTCCAAAAACATGGATCAAGGTCAATTGAATTCTCCAAATTGCCCCATATAGAGTGTGTTTGTGTGAGTGAGTGGGTGCCCAGCGATAGATTGGGTGTAGCTGCCCAGCGCCCGAAACGTTCTCTCCTGGATGGGCATGGGGAACCCCATGGGGCAACCAAGAGTTAGGTGCCTTACCTATTACTTCAGCCTCAGCCATAGTAATTAGTGAGTAGGGGAATCAAACCTGAGACCTTCACATCACAAGGTTGGTGATCTGAAGTGATCTGACACATACACACAGAGTGAAGTGAAGCGGTGGGCACCTTGTATACAGCGCCCAGGGAGCACTTCAGCCATAGTAATAACTGGGACTGGGAAACAAAGTGAGGACCTTCAGTTCACAAGACTGGTTCCTCAACCTGACTCTTATTCAAGGCATTCTGAAGACTGCCACTTAAGAGATAACGTGGTCTATAATGACCACTATGCCCAGGGAGCAATTGGGTTAGGTTCCTTGCCCAAGGGCCCTTCAGCCATAGTACTTAGTGGGACTGGGAATCGAACTGAGGACCTTCTGGTGGCAAAACTGGTTCCTTAACCACAAGCCTTCAACTGTCCATTTGCATTTGGTCATTTAGCAAACGCGACTTACAAAGAAAGCACAGGGTTGGCCACAGCAACCCTGACCGCTCCTGGCATAAGGGTCTTGCTCAAGGAGCCACATTGATAACTTTAGTGGAGCTGGGATTGGAACCCAAAACCTTCAGAGTTACTATGCCCACAATGCATTCTCATGATGACTGCTCCCCGAAACATCCCCCCCCCCACGACCCTAGTAGAGGGTAACAAACCGATGCAGTCACTGGCAAAACGTGCAAACCATGAGGCGATAACTCTACTTTTATGCCACTGTACCACCAATCAGTGCAGCTAAATTTCCTCATTCTGCCGCCACATTAACGGATAACTGCACAAAGGCCTCGTTAGTAAATTATCAGGTAACTGAGTCCTGCAGGTGCAGTGGAGAGATTAGATTGGGGGGAAAAAAAAGGCTGACTAACTGTAAACATGCACCAACTCATAATTCTGCACAATGCCCCAATTCCGGCGAGAGGATCCATTGTCCTGCAATTCTATTAACTTTTCCTTCTTCTCCTGACCGCAGCACTGCAGTCTGTAGCATTTAAACGGTTTACTCACATGTTAAATGCCCAAAATTGGTGCAGGGTGATAAGGGAACACGGGGACAGCAGTTATGAAGGTAGAAAAAGGAAAAGAAAGAACGCTGAAACAATTCAGCCGCACGATTCCGAGCTCATTCACTGTGCAAATAGAGCCGCAGCCCTGGTGGCTCTCAGCAGCCAATATCTCTGCTTCATTTCACTTCGGTACCGCAACACACTTCAGGACATGCTGGCGGCTCTCCCCTCAGGAATTAAGTGAAGGCTAACACTAACTAAAATAAATCCGACGCCATCGGAACGAATGGAAACGCATTACATGCAAGGCTTCAAAAAGAGCGGCGCCGTACGTTTCTTGGTGACAGGTCTTCAACGGACATGTACACCACCACCGAATACAACAAACAAAAGAAATCACTAAATCACCTTCATCCCGTTTTTATGAGACAATTCTGTATTACAGGTGGACTGTTCACTCGACACAATATCCATCAGATCTGTGGGGCTCATCCCAAATGCTTCCCTAGTGCAGCTGAAGGCAGGATTAAACAGCAAATGGAAAAACAGAAGGGTGGAGGGCAACAAGTAAACTAATCAACCCCAACATTAATACTGATGGTACAAATAAATCAGAATTATGAGCAATAATTGCAGATCAGCATTATGGGCCAGTCAGACTTAACATTAATTATAATTAGGAATAATTAAGATAAGGAGTGGGGTGAGCAGGTTTTGTCTCATCTTTGGGGCGTTTGCGTGCAGACTGCAAGGCATTAAATATAAATCGGAAACATATTGAACGAAGACAACAAGCACTCAGCCAAAAGATAAGAACAGGTAATACAAAAATAAGAACAGCTAATACATTGACTTCTACCTTATCTGTTTCATTAATTAACCTTAATTGTGGGAACACTTTCGACTCTTTGACTTGGACCCATGATTTTTACTGAGCTCCAATAAAAATAACACTGGTAATAATATCCATCCATCCATCATCTTCTGCTTTATCCTCTACTAGGGCCGTGGGGGGGGAGGTGGGGTTCCCCATGCCCATCCAGGGGAGAACGTCTTGGGCGCTGGGCAGATAGACCCAGGACGCCAGTCTATCACTGGGCACACACTCACTCACACAGACACACTCTATATGGGGCAATTTGGAGAGTTCAACGGACCTTGAATAATGTTTTTGGACTGTGGGAGGGTCGCAAGGGGGTTCCCCATGCCCATCCAGGGGAGAACATTTCAAGTGCTGGACAGATACCCCCAGGACAGGACCCCAATCTATCACTGGGCACACTCTCACACACTCACTCAATATGGGGCAATTTGGAGAATTCAATTAATCTTGATCCATGTTTTTGGAATGTGGGAGGAAACCGGAGAACCCGGAGGAAACCCACACAGACACGGGGAGAACATGGAAACTTCACCCAGATGGGGATTCGAATCGGGAATCCCTAGTGCTGAGAGGAGAACATGCCAACCACTAAGCCACCGTGCCGCCCTCGCTGTCAATTTAAAAACAATTAAATTGAAAATATAGTGCACTGTGTGGCAGATGGTAGAATAATATAATATTACACATTTGAATAATTATCCTGATTACGTTATTTCACATAACGAAAAGTTGTTTTACTGAGTGAAGAGTTTTATTAAACTCTTCAGAATTTAATTAAATAAATTTTTTTTTATTACTTTATTATTTAAACAAAAACATTGAAAAATGTTTGTTTTGGGTTTTTTGTGGGCGATTTTATAAATATTTGGTTCACCGCTAACGATAATCCAGTTTAACTACAGCCTCATTATTTTTTATATTATTATTATTATTATTACCGGGCGGCACGGTGACTTAGTGGTTGAGCATGTTCTCCTCTCAGCACTAGGGATTCCCGGTTCGAATCCCCATCTGGGTGGAGTTTCCATGTTCTCCCCGTGTCTGTGTGGGTTTCCTCCGGGTTCTCCGGTTTCCTCCCACAGTCCAAAAACATGGATCAAGTCAATTGAATTCTCCAAATTGCCCCATATAGAGTGTGTCTGTGTGAGTGAGTGTGTGCCCAGCGATGGATTGGCGCCCTGTCCTGGGTGTATCTGCCCAGTGCCCGAGACGTTCTCCCCTGGATGGGCATGGGGAACCCCCCCGCGACCCTAATAGAGGATAAAGCGGGAGATAATGAATGAATGAATTATTAATACCCCCCTATATGAGCTTCATCTGTGTTTGTGTTTCTGGTAAAAAGTTTGCAAATTTCACCCACCCGCTGTTATCCATCTGTTAAAGAAACCAGAAACATGATCAGTGTTTAAGAGAACATAAACCTTTATTTGTTCCACAATGGGGGGAAATGCACATGCTCAGCAGCAGGTACAGAGGAGGGTCATTAAAGTCATCCAGTCATTAAAGACATTTATTTATTCATCCATTATCTTCCGCTTTATCCTTTATTAGGGTCGTGGTGGGGTTCTCCATGCCCATCCAGGGGAGAACGTCTCGGGAGCTGGGCAGATACACCCAGGACAGGGCGCCAATCCATCACTGGACACTCACTCACACACAAACACACTCTATATGGGGCAATTTGGAGAATTCAATTGACTTGATCCATGTTTTTGGACTGTGGGAGGAAACCGGAGAACCCGGAGGAAACCCACATGGACACGGGGAGAACATGGAAACTCCATCCAGATTGGGATTCGAACCGGGAATCCCTAGTGCTGAGAGGAGAACATGCTAAACCACTAAGCCAACGTGACGCCTAGAAGAGATTTAAACTAGGAAAAAATTTAAATAGTTAGAAATTTATATATACACAAGATAAAAATCTAATTTTAGTTATTTACAGTCCTACAGGAATGAAATGAATCAAATATTGCACATACGGTGTCTGATTAAGCAGCAGACAGTTATTACAGTTATTACATACAGATGAAATGTATTGCACCATCAGTGATAAGTGCTTATCTTAAAAACGGAACTAGATTGTCGCAAAAGTCCAGTTTATTAACGATTTTGCTTTCAATAAACGCACTTATAAATCAAACCTTGTTTATTATTATTATTATTATTATTATTATTATTATTATTATTACCCCTATATTAGTTTCATCTGTTTGTCTGTGTCTAAGTTTACAAATGCTATTTATTAAATGCTTCCCATTATCCCATTAAGCTGAAACTTTGCACAATTGTTCATCGTCGATAACACACGAATCAATTTAAAAAAATTACCAATTAATTAACTAATAAGTGGCAATTTATTAAATTGGTTTTCAATGGATAAATTTCCCGTTATCTACTAAAATTTTCTACTTCACAAGCAGAATTCATTTAGAATAAAGTAATTTAACATGATATAGGAGCGCTATTTAAAAAAAAAAAAAAAAAATGTATATTTGGCTTGTTTCTCTTTCTAAACCCATGAGAACAGTCAAGAGAGTGACGGCAAAAGAGCAGCAGTGAATTTAAGCAGAAAAACGACCAAATTTACCAAACAAGCCTGTTGTTTTATGTCGAACTGTCTCCCTCTCTGGTCCAGCACTCTTAGATAAACACTTTACATAACTTCTATGGCTTTCAGGGTTTTTTTTTTTTTTTTTTTTTTTCATGAGTAAAGTTCAAGCCATCCTTAAAAACCTTCAGAAATCCTGCTTCTTTCTTCCAGTATGACATTTTCTTCTACCTGCCACGACAGCCGCGGTTTTCTCCTCGGCCCCGGAACGGCACGAAAGCCGTGGGTGTCGACAAAGTACATCTCCAAGCTCAAGGTCAAAGCTTTTTACTTGAAGAGAGTCGCTGAAAGAGTGCTCTGGTAGCAACATCACTGCAGTGGCTTTCAGGCGCTGACTCATTAAACAATATGCAGCCCCTAATTTCTTGAAAGCACAACAGGACTCATTGCTCTCCATTGATGGCCTCGCTTGTATTTATTTGATGACCCCATTCTGTAAAACAAGATTGATAAGCACAGCACCACTAAGTGGACCAAATTGGATTACGTCCACAACTGGGCTTTTAGGAGTGCACACACAAAAACGCCGCCAAATGGAAAACAAACCCGTCAGATCAGCCTAAAAGCGTTCTAGGACCGGGTCTGGCACGCTGCGCCAGGAGGAACGCCGCCATGCAGTGATTGAGGAAGCGACAGCCTCAGAAACCAAGATATCTCCAAACCTCGTTCCATAGCAACCACGTATTGGGTGAACCGCCTTAAATCTACAGGCAGTCGTAGGCTTGCTGTTAAGGAACCTGAAGGTCCCAGGTTACATCACATTACATTTATTTTTGTTCCATGCTGGTTGCGCCACCTGGACTATGGTTTCGGGCTACCAGCATAATACATCCAATCCATACATTATCTCCCGCTTTATCCTCTAGGCGCATGGTGGGGTCCGCATGCGCCAACCAGGGGAGAACGTCTTGGACGCTGGGCAGGACACGAATCTATCACTGGACACACACTCACTCACACAGACACACTCTACATGGGGCAATTTGGAGAACCCAATTGACTTGATCCATGTTTTTGGACTGTGGGAGGAAACCGGAGAACCCGGAGGAAACCCACCCGGACACGGGGAGAACATGCAAACTCCACCCAGAGTGGCATTCGAACCGGGAATCCCTAGCGCTGAGAGGAGAACATGCTAAACCACTAAGACACCATGTAATGAAACAATCAAATAAAAAAAACAATATAATAATAATAAAGGCGGCACGGTGGCTTAGTGGTTAGCATGTTCTCCTCTCAGCCCTGGGGATCCAGGTTTGAATCCCAATCTGGGTGGAGTTTCTATGTTCTCCGTGTTCCGCTTTATCCTCTATTAGGGTCGGGGGGGGGGTTCCCCATGTCCATCCAGGGGAGAACGTCTCGGGCGCTGGGCAGATACACCCAGGACAGGGCGCCAATCCATCACTGTACACACTCACTCACACACACACTCTATATGGGGCAATTTGGAGAATTCAATTGACCTTGATCCATGTTTTTGGACTGTGGGAGGAAACCGGAAAACCCGGAGGAAACCCACGTAGATATGGGGAGAACATGGAAACTCCACCCAGATGGGGATTTGAATCAGGAATCCCTAGAGCTGAGAGGAGAACATGCTAAACCACTAAGCCACCGTGCCGCCCATTTTGCTTTATATAATATGAAATTAAATAGCACAGAATAACAGAGAGTGCATTTTCATATAGATTTCCTCAAGTGCGCTTCATTCTCTCTCACGTTTTCGTAAGCGGGAATTAATTAACACAAATTATAAACGAGAAGTAACCATTCACCGTGATTAACCCCGAGCTCACGAAAAATCAATATTGACATTGAATAATTAACATGTACATGATCTGAACGGTTACACAACGGAGCCCTCTTCTTTAGGATTAAAGGTAAATGATGTAGTTTGGAGATTACTGTCTCCTGTGATACAGTAATAATTACCAGTACGAGCTCAAAATTATGTAGACACCAAATATCATATAATAGAAGCTTCCTGAACAGTCTATTACATACCCATCCACCCATCCATCCATCATCTTCCGCTTTATCCTCTATTAGGGTTGCGGCGGGGTTCCCCATGCCCATACAGGGGAGAACGTTTTGGGCGCTGGGCAGATACACGCAGGACAGGACGCCAATCTATTGCTGGACACACACTCACTCACACAGACACACTCTATATGGGGCAATTTGGAGAACTCAATTGACTTGATCCATGTTTTTGGACTGTGGGAGGAAACTGGAGAACCCGGAAGAAACCCACACAGAAACAGGGAGAACATGGAAACTCCACCAAGATGGGGATTCGAACCGGGAATCCCAAGCGCTGAGAGGAGAACATGCTAAACCACTAAACCAGCGTGCCACCCTCTATTGCACACCCGTAAGATTAATTACGGAATATTAACTCAACTAATGGTGGCACGGTGGCTTAGTGTTTAGCATGTTCTCCTCTCAGCGCTGAGGATTCCCGGTTCGAATCCCAATCTGGGTGGAGTTTCCATGTTCTCCCCGTGTCCGCGTGGGCTTCCTCCGGGTTCTCCGGTTTCCTCCCACAGTCCAAAAACATGGATCAAGTCAATTAAGTTCTCCAAATTGCCCCATATAGAGTGTGTTTGTGTGTGTGTGTGAGTGTGTGTGCTCAGTGATAGATTGGCGTCCTGTCCTGGGTGTATCTGCCCAGCGCCTGAAACGTTCTCCCCTGGATGGGCATGGGGAACCCCCCCCACGACCCTAATAATGGATGGATAACTGAACTATGGAGATTTCAGGACATCATTAGGGAATATTTGACCATTCTATTGAGAGTTGGTGAAAGGCAGGTTGCTTTGCGGATGCAGCGTGTGGTGAGAATGTCTTTAATCCATCACAGATATTATTTATACTGTATAAACCCCACAGTGCTTCAGCAAAGCAAGCAGCATTGTGGAAGAGCACTCACACCCCTCACACACACTTCTTAACCTTCTACTGTGTGGGGAAAAAAAGCACTGAGGTATTCAGAGCATCACATCCAGAATGTGCAGCCGTTTTTTTCTCCCTTAGAACCCATAGAATCCTCAACAATCAGAGTCTGGTCCTGTCTTTTAATAACCATGTTATAAATCCATCCACTATCTTCAGCTTTATCCTCTATTAGGGTCGGGGGGGGGTCCCCATGCCCATCCAGGGGAGAACGTTTCGGGCGCTGGGCAGATACACCCAGGACAGAGTGCCAATCCATCACTGGGCAAACACTCACTCACACAAACATGCTATATGGGGGCAATTTTAAGCATTCGATTTCCCTTAAATCCATGTTTTTGGACTGTGGGAGGAAACCGGAGAACCCGGAGGAAACCCAGGCGGACACGGGGAGAACATGGAAACTAAATGTGGCACTGAGAGATAGACTACGGCGCCAATCTATCACTGGGCACACTCACTCACAGACACACTCTATATGGGGCAAATTGGAGAACTCATTAGACCTTTATCCATGTTTTTGGACTGAAACTCCACCCAGATTGGGATTCAAACCTGAATCCCAAGCACTAAGAGGAGAACATGCTAAACCACTAAGCCAACCTGCCGCTTCCCGTTATCCGAATAATCTGAAACTTTGCAAATTGTTCATCGTCGATGACAACACATGAATCAATTTAAAAATATTACCAATTAATTAACTAATTAGAGGTAATTCATTAATTTATTTTTCTATATATTTTAGTTTACTTCACAAGCTGAATTAATTTGGGATTAAAGTCATTTAACACGATGTAGGGGAGGTTATTAAAAATAATTATTTTAAAATATTTTGCTTGTTTAAATATATTTTTATTTTCATTATTATTCCTGGGACGGCACAGTGGCTTAGTGGTGGTTAGCATGTTCTCCTCTCAGCGCTAGGGATTCCAGGTTCGAATCCCAATCTGGGTGGAGTTTCCATGTTCTCCCCGTGTCCACGTGGGTTTACTCCGGGTTCTCCGGTTTCCTCCCACAGTCCAAAAACAAGGATCAAGATCAATTGAGTTCTCCAAATTTCCCCATATAGAGTGTGTCTGTGTGAGTGAGTGTGTGCCCAGCGATAGATTGGCGCCCTGTCCTGGGTCTATCTGCCCAGCGCCCGAAATGTTCTCCCCTGGATGGGCATGGGGAACCCCCCCCCCCCCCCCACCGCGACCCTAATAGAGGACAAAGCTGAAGATAATGGATGGATGGATATCATTTCTAATTTTTCTTTTTTATTTATTTAGATTTTAATGTCAGGAAAACCCTTATAAATCTATACCTTATTGTATGTATTTAACTGCAATATTTCAGATAAATAAATAAAACTAAGGGGAAAAACGAACAGTATATAAAGATCCTCGGTGTTGTAGAGGCTACACTTCTGATGTGTTGGTGCCGTACCTTCTTCTCCATCATCTGCAGTTGTTCCTTGTAGAACGCGGCCAGCTGCTTCAGCTCAGCATCTTTCCTTGCAAGCTGTTTGGCCTTGGCGCGAGAGAGAAGGAGAAAGAGAGAGAGAACCAATGAGACGTAGATAAAGACACTTACGAGTGTGTAACCTCACATGCGCTGACATTTCCCATTTAAACAGAGCTCTACTCCATGGAGCTTTTCATGATCCCCACGTGATCCGCTGCCCTGCTTCTAATTACTTCGTCAAATTCCCGCATGCACCTTTTACCTCGCATGACTCGCCGCAGTGTAGCGGAACATCCTTCAGGCCGGACTTGAAGTAACACAAGTTCCCTGCCAATATTTGGACAGTTGAACTGCCTCGGCTAATGTGGTGCGACAGAGGCTCGGGGGCCGTGCAGGGGATTGGATCGGCGGTGGGTTGTTTTTCCCTCTCCGCGGGTAATGGGTGCAAGGTTAGCAGGTGCGGAACGCCCACAGAGGAGACAGGACATCTGAAGGCAGTTCGCATAGAGTGGCTTCGGCTTTGATGTTGCCAGGCAAACGGAGGTCTCGATTCAGAAATAAAAGCACATGAGCCATGCAGGATGCCCCAGAGGGGGAGACATGCTGCGTATGAAGCTAGCTGTACCTGAAAGACAGACGCACCATGACTGAAGCGGTAAAACGAAAGAAAAGCGAAAGCGTCCGCCACACAAAGAACTGCACGCCATGAAAAGCATCACAGAAATGTCCTTACATACATCAGCTTTCGTCCATCTTATCATTATCCTCTAATAGGGTCGTGGGGGGGGGGTTCCACATGTCCATCCAGGGGAGAATGTCATCATTAATTATCATTAATGGGGGGGGGGGGGGTGCTGAAATGATGCTGTTCCGGGGAGCCATCTCAACTATGTACCCTGCAGGATCTGCCTCTTTTAGTTCTGCTGCTCTAGTCAGTGATGCCGGAGTCACATGCTGCACTGTGTCAATTAATTACTTATTAATTAATTAATTACTCTGCTTTATTATTAGCACTAACAGCCTTCCTTTGTCTGTTTCTTTTGAGGTGTCCCCCGGCTTCCTGGAGATCTTCATCCATGGCTCTGCTGACGAGTACTGTATGGATCCTGACAAGGCGGTCCTGCAGGACGCCCCCTAATGGACTCACATATAGTTTCCAGTTGTTGTTTTTTCCATTTGTTTAATATCTGTACATGGCTGTTCTACACTGTTGTTGCTGCCTGGCCGCTCGAGGAGGATGAGTCCCCCACTGAGTCTCGGTCCTCCCAAGGTTTCTTCCTTAAATAACAACATAAAAGGGAGTTTTTTCTTGCCACTGTCTCACGGCTTGCTCTTTGGGGGTTTAAAGGCTTTTAACTCTCTAAAGCTGCTTTGTGACAATGTACTGTTGTAAAAAGCGCTCTATAAATAAATTACTTGAACTTGAGAACGTCTCGGTCGCTGGGCAGATACTCCCAGGACAGGACGGCAATCTCACACACTCACTCACACAGACACACTCTATATGGGGCAATTAGGAGAATTCAATTGACCTTGAATCTGTGGGAGGAAACCGGAGAACCCGGAGGAACATGGAACATGGAAACTCCACCAAGATTGGGATTCGAACCTGGAATCCCTAGCGCTGAGAGGAGAACATGCCAACCACTAATGTGGTGAGGGGGTGTTAGTACAGCAGTGATGCTGTAGTTTAATTTAAACACCTCGGTCACACTGCTGGGATAGGATACAATAATGCACCAACCCAATAACCCCTGCTCTGTGGGGGTACTATTGGGGTTCTGACCATTAGAACAGAGTAAAGGGGACGTACACAGTATGTACTGTAGAACACAAACAGATGGACTACAGTCTGGAAATGTAGAACTACAAATTGAATCCCCAGCGCTGAGAGGCGAACATGCAAACCACTACGCCACCATGTGGTCCTTCACAGAAATACACAAAACAAATGAGATGAATACGACGGCGACGCACATGCTGCAACTGTTCTACGGAGAACGGCGAGATGAGAGGAGCAAAAGAAAAGAGGATGCAGGAGATGAGCCATGCGGAGCCATCAATGAGCGACAGAGATGGTAAAACCCATCCATTATCTTCATCTTTATCCTCTATTAGAGTCGGGGGGGGGGGGGGGGGGTTCCCCATGCCCATCCAGGGGAGAACGTTTCAGGCGCTGGGCAGATACACCCAGGACAGGGCGCCAATCTATCCCTAGGCACACACTCACTCACACAGACACACTCTATATGGGGCAATTTTGAGAACTCAATTGACTTGATCAATGGTTTTGGACTGTGGGAGGAAACCGGAGAACCCGGAGGAAACCCACACGGACACGGGGAGAACATGGAAACTCCACCAAGACTGGGATTCGAACCTAGCATCCTTAGCGTTGAGAGGAGAACATGCCAACCACTAAACCACCGTGCCACCCCCATGTAATGAAACAATTAAATAAAAAAACAATATAATAATATAATAGATAAGAAGACAGCATGTTCGTCTCTCAGGCTGGGAGCTCCGGGTTTGAATCCCAATCTGGGTGGAGTTTCCATGTTCTCCCTGTGTCCACGTGGGTTTCCTCCGGGTGAGAGGTGCACATGCTAATCACTAAGCCATCCACTTATGGTGACTTAGATGGCCACAGGTAAGAATGACCTCCTGTGGCACTCTATAAATACATTCATTCATTCATTATCTCCCACTTTATCCTCTATTAGGGTCGCGGGGGGTTCTCCATGCCCATCCAGGGGAGAACGTTTCTGGCACCGGGCAGATACACCCAGGACAGGAAACCAATCGCTGGGCACACACTCACACTCTATATGGGGCAATTTGGAGAATTCAGTTGACTTGATCCATGTTTTTGGACTGTGGGAGGAAACCGGAGAACCCGGAGGAAACCCACGCAGACACGGGGAGAACATGGAAACTCCACCCAGATGGGGATTCGAACGGGAATCCCTAGCGCTGAGAGGAGAACATGCTAAACCACTAAGCCAGCCTGTATAAATACGGTAAATTAAAATTGTTCTCTGTTACACATCCATCCATACATTATCTTCCGCTTTATCCTCTATTAGGGTCGCGGGAGGGGGGGGGGGTTCCCCATGCCCATCCAGGGGAGAACGTTTCGGGCGCTGGGCAGATACTCCCAGGACAGGACGCCAATCCATCGCTGGGCAGAGATGCTGAAACGTTTCTGATAATGACATATTTGCTACAGACAGATTCCATTGCGCACCCCAAAGCTAGAAAGATTACAGCGGGGCTGTACAATGACAGAGCCAAATTACACGTCTGATCCTCACACTGCACTTTGTTTCTATTCTCCTTTTATTTATTTCGTTTGATTTTTCGGTTCGCCCCGTCGCCGCCGCCGCCGCCCCATTATCTCGGCCGTGGAAACGTGCGTGCGTAATCATCACTTCTGTCCGGTGGAGAGCCACCTGTACGAGCGGCGTATAATGCTGGTGTGACACATAAATGAAACCCCCCCACCCACCCACCTACCCCACCCCCACCCCCCCAAAATGGACTGGCTTTTAGAAGGCAGGCACACAGAGCGGCGTACAGAAGCACACATAATTACATACAGTGTAATCATACTGCTCATTTTTCTTCATTCAGTTAGTGTTTGTTGGCAGGAAGGTTCCATTCACTCCACGCCGCAGATGATGTGCAATTTTCTAGCTGAATAGCTCCAAAAGTGTTGTGATGGAGGTGTCATCTGTGTGTGTGTGTGTGTGTGTGTGTGTGTGTGGGTACATGCTCACACTTCCATTCTGTTATAATGCACAATAAAAACACGGCGTTTGAATAAAGACAGCGAAAAGTAAGATTAACAGGGAGCAGCTTCTGCTTACCCAAGCGTTCAGTTCAGCTGGCTGCTGGGAGAAAGAAGCAGAGGGGGGTGAGTGGGGCGGGGCGGGGCGGGGGGCGGGGGGGGGTCACGGGATGAGAGAGGAAAAAGGAGGAAGAGCAAAAGTGTGCGAGCGCAACGAAAAGGAGGAGAGGCGAGAAGACAAACGAGAAATGAAAAGGTAATGGGGATGGATGATGTTGGGGGGGTGGATGAGGGTGGATGGGGGTGGAGGGAAGAAAGAGAAGAGGGTTTAGTTTGCATGAGGTGGTCATCTGTGCGGTCACCGTGCCGATACCGCCGCCGCCGCCGCAGGGCCGGGCGACGTCGAGCGCCGATGATGTGAAAGGGTTAAACGAGGCGGCTCAGTCACTCGGCGGTGATTAAAGGGGCAGATCCCGGCCCGTCTCCGTCTCCCTTTAATAAATAGCCGAGCATAATGTAATCTGCACAATAGAGGGGTTTGGGGCAGACGCAGTCAGGGCCGAGGCTTATCACCGGCAGCGAGCGCCGGCGGAGAAAAGCCGAGAGCCAGTTTAGGGAAGGGATTAACAGTGTTACAAAGTAACATTCAATCTAATAGCGTGGGAGATTTGGGAGAGCAGATAGGGCTCGTTCATTACTCCCATGTTAAAGCCATATCACCCATATGTAGAAAAGAGATTAGCGGCACATCACTGACGAACCCGGCGCGATACCAGCACGGCGGCGGGGGCATCGCTCGGGCAAAGAGCTTTAGAGCATTTCAAAGATTCATAGGAAACTCATTCTTTAACTCATAACTCCTTTCTTTATGCCATATTGGTTAACGGACACTTAACATGTGCCGCTTGCTGCCCTCTTATAGCATCAGAGCCAAAGAATTACTATTGGCTGGCGCCGGGTTCTACGGTTTAGTCTCAGGAGAGAACGCTAGTGATTCCTCTATAGCAGCTCAGAAGGAGGAGACGATGATGAAGCTCAGAACAGGACTATAATAAACATACAGATATTAATACTCATATTACTTGTTTAAGATTTTCTGAGGACCGGCTACTCACTCACGTCTTCATCTAAGTAGAAACATCGTTCTGATACAGATATTAGACACTTTTTAAGTCTTTAGACACTTTTTTTTTTTTTTTAAGACACTTATTTGACTCATCCATCCATCCATTATCTTCTATTAGGGTTGCGGGGGGGTCCCCATGCCCATCCAGGGGAGAACGTTGCGGATGATGGGCAGAACAGGGCGCCAATCTATCGCTGGGCACACTCACTCACACAGACACACTCTATATGGGGCAATTTGGAGAATTCAATTGACCTTGATCCATGTTTTTGGACTGTGGGAGGAAACCCGAGAACCCGGAGGAAACCCACGCAGACACAGGGAGAACATGGAAAATAAACGTCGACAGGTTGACAGGGTTCCCCATGCCCATCCAGGGGAGAATGTTTCGGGCGCTGGGCAGATACACCCAGGACAGGATGCCAATCTATCACTGGCCACACACTCACTCACACAGACACACTCTATATGGGGCAATTTGAAGAATTCAATTGACCTTGATCCATGTTTTTGGACTGTGGGAGGAAACCGGAGAACCCGGAGGAAACCCACATGGACACGGGAAGAACATGGAAACTCCACCCAGATTGAGATTCGAACCGGGAATCCCTAGCGCTGAGAGGAGAACATGCTAAACCACTAAACCACTGTGCCGCTGACACATTCTCCTCTCAGTACTAGGGATTCCGGTTCAAATCCCAATCTGGGTGGAGTTTCCATGTTCTCCCCGTGTCCATGTGGGTTTCCTCCAGGTTCTCTTTTCTTGCCACTGTCGCTTCAGCTTGCTCTTTGGAGGTTTAAAGGCTTATAACTCTGTAAAGCTGCTTTGTGACAATGTACTATAATAAAAAAGTGCTCTATAAATAAATAACGTGAACTTGAAATAAACCTTATAAATTAAACATTTAAATTAAACATTAAACTTGTAATTAAACATTTATTGAACTGCTTAATAAAGACATGAAAATGATTTTTTAATCCGATTCGATTAATCGGAAGAAAAAAAAAATCGACCGATTAATCGATTATCGAAATAATCGTTAGTTGCAGCCCTACACTGATGAATTCAAATACAACTATTTAAACGTCATGCAAACACACGGTGAGGTAAGCCTTTAATATTCATAACAAGAAAGAAATGAAATAATTAGCAAGTCCACTATTTGACACTTCACACGGCTTGAGTGAACAACCGGTGGCTTGTGGGTAATCAAGAGACATTGATTTATATTGTCTCATTGCACATAAAAGAACAATTGCGATAATGATTTAAGATGTCAACGTCCAATTATAACACTTGTCTGGATGAACAAACAACAATAATGACTACTTGTGTTTTACTCGTTGTCTTAATTGTCTTAAAATGACCATCCAAGGCTTTCTATACCTTATTGATTATCGAACAGTTGTTCTGGGGTTCATGCGTTCATATCACGACACACCTTGCTATTAAATTCACTTTTCATTTTGTTGCTGGCATTGTTTAAATTTAAGCGTATGGTTATGCATTATACATTACGTTACATCAGTGCTTCTCAAATAGTGGGGCGCGGTGCATGGGGGGGCGCATAACAAGAAATCACAGAGCAAGTGATATTAAGTTTACTGAACAAACCCTCAAGATACAACATGGAGAAATATTTAACAGGGATGACGGAGAGAAAGGCGGAGATAACGAGAGCAACAAAAGTCAACCGAAAACTAAATGACAAAGTGAATGTAGCGCCTGGCTTCACTGTAACTGTAACTTCACTGTAACTGAGGTGGGAAAGACCGGTGTGTCCTCTGTGTCTTAAAATGTTGGCAGCGGACAGCGTGAAGGTAAATGAAGGCGTCGCTTAAAGACATGACACCCCGATCAATTAAAGACATTAAATTCCAATCACGTTGATAACAGCTTGAGTTCTTAAATCGTAAACGTGACGCGTTTATCCAGCGATCATCCCGCTTTATGAAAACTACTTCAGAAAAGCTGAGCTGCAAAACGGACGCGTTGGAGACATCAGTTCTGTCTTCCTCAAAAAAAACAGCACAAATCGTTATATTCATTTTAGTTTTGTAGATTAAAGTGTTTAATAAATTTTGCTCCTGAATGAATGTTGCTGATGAATTTGAATTTATTATTATTTATTGATTTTATTTAATTTCATTTTTCAGTATCAAATGCCAGTCCGTTCAAAAATGTTTTGTTTAAATAAGGATTTCATTCGTTTCTGTTACAAACTAAAAAACAAAGTTAATATAAAATGTTTCTTTGTTCTATGTTGATCTCTATTTCTTTCTTTTTTGTTTTCTTTATTGTTAATAAGGAGACATTGTTATAAAAGAGGTGAACTTAGAACAAATTTATAGACAAAATCATACTACAGTGGGGGTGTAAAAATAATTTATCCCATTTTTGATAAATTTGGGGGGATAAATCATGTGGGGGAGGTGAGATGAGGGGGGGGGTATGCATTGTGTGTGTGTGGGGGGGGGGGCAAAATGTTTTCTTCTTCCTAGGAGGGGCTTAACAGAAAATAATTAAATATGAACGTAACGCAGTGATTCTCAATCATTTAGCGACAAATGAAGTAGAACCACAAAAAGCTACACTACAGCTACACCCATCTGGCTTTGATGTCTAACTTTTTCATTCATTCATTATCTTCTGTTTAATCCTCTATTAATACCTCCTCTAGGGTCACGGGGGGGGGGTTCCCCATGCCCATCCAGGGGAGAACGTTTCGGGCGCTGGGCAGATACACCCAGGACAGGGCGCCAATCTATCGCTGGGTACACACTCACTCACACACACACTCTATATGGGGCAATTTGGAGAACTCAATTGACTTGGTCCATGTTTTTGGACTGTGGGAGGAAACCGGAGAACCCGGAGGAAACCCACGTGGACACGGGGAGAACATGGAAACTCCACCCAGATTGGGATTCGAAGTGGGAATCTCTAGTGCTGAGAGGAGAACATGCTAACCACTAAGCCTCTGTGCCGTCCTGACCGATTAATCGATTATCAAAGTAATCGTTAGTTGCAGCCCTACACTGATGTATTTAAATACAACTATTTAAACATCATGCAAACGAGTAACGCGCAGCAAAAATCTTGCGACACAACGAATCGCTAATGACATTCATTACCGACACTTTTCATAATCGATTTTATGGATTCGTTGTCGCTGCCCGACATCAGTGGTTTAGTAAATTTGGTGAGAAGCGAGTGGTAGCTCAGTGGTTAGGGTGTTGGGTTATCAATCTGAAGGTTGTGGGTTCAAATCCCAGGTCCACTGAAGTTACCAATGTGGGTCCTTGAGCGAGACCCTTAACCCTCATTGCTCCAGGGATGTTGTGATGAACCCTGTGCTCACCTTGTAAGTGGCTTTGGATAAAAGCGTCTGATAAATGACCAAATGTAAATGTAAATGTAAATGATTTATTCACAATAATGGGCGTGGTAGGTAGCTCAGTGGTTTGGGTGTTGGTTATCAATCTGAAGGTTGGGGGTTCAAATCCCAGGTCCACTGAAGTTATCAGTGTGGGTCCTTGAGCGAGACCCTTAACCCTCATTGCTCCAGGGATGTTGTGATGAACCCTGTGCTCACCTTGTAAGTCACTTTGGATAAAAGCGTCCAATAAATGACCAAATGTAAATGTAAATTTTCAGTTGCGACTGTTGCGTCGTGAACTAATGCGATAAGAGGGCCAAGAATGTCAGGTGTTCAGTCCTCAATCAGTTTGGCAGATCTGGTCCGGACATGCCTCTAGAGTTTCAGCGCAGTTTCCAGAAGACAAAGGTGTTATCGAGGTGCTATCAGGTGTACCGACAGATCCACAAACACCGGCTGCACTCGAGAACTCGATGACTTTTCCCGAGATGCCACTTTGTTAAAGCAGTACGGTGGATGTGGTAACACCTGGAACGGGGGTTCTGGTATGTGCTGAAGTCGGTATGAGGTTTCATCCTAAACGCTGTACTTACTACAGAGCGCCAGACGCCCCGGGCGCCGGAAACGACTGGTTTAGCAAGAAATTTGTTTTGATTGTTAAGCAGCCACGCAGCTGCGGATACGGCGCTTAAATCGGTGTAAAGCACACCACTCTGAACACACGTTCTCCGCAGCAGCAAATTAAGCTTCACTTTTGGTCGTGTGCTGAACAAATCTGGGTTTTGGAGAACAAATAACAGTGAGGGGCTGATTAAAAGGTTGCTTATGAAGCACGGCGGGCGGGGCTCCTTCCCATCAAGACACAACATCCCATGACATTCAAGACATTTGTTCATCTGCTTTCTTAAAAGGTATGTTTGCTGTGAAGGAACTGTAGTGGGATGAATTGGGATTGCGAGCCAGAACATCTCATGGGATATTCATTCATTATCTTCTTCTTAATCTTCTACTAGGGTTCATCCAGGGGAGAACGTTTGGGGCAAGGACAGGGTGCCAATCGCTGGGCACACACCAACTCAGACACAGACATATATGGGGCAATTTAAAGCATTTCATTGACCTTGAATCCATGTTTTTGGACTGTGGGGGGAAACCCACGTGGACGTCACTAAGCCACCGTGTTATTATGTGTAATTAGTGGGTTCTCTTCCACCGCTGCCCAAATATGGGTATTTTCCCTTTGTTCTATTGCCCCCCCGCCTCATTGGGAGGTGCTGAGCTAATTTGCATATCAATTACAAACCAAACCTGCAGCAGGCGCCCCTGAGTCGAACCGGACCACCCTGCATCCTGATCCCAAACCTGCTCAATTACATTTACAATTACAATTATTATATTTACATTCAGGGCGACACGGTGGCTTAGTGTTTAGCATGTTCTCCTCTCAGCACTAGGGATTCCCGTTTCGAATCCCAATCTTGGTGGAGTTTCCATGTTCTCCCCGTGTCCGCGTGGGTTTCCTCCGGGTTCTCCGGTTTCCTCCCACAGTCCAAAAACATGGATCAAGTCAATTGAATTCTCTAAATTGCCCCATATAGAGTGTTTATGTGTGAGTGAGTGTGTGTCCAGTGATAGATTGGCACCCTGTCCTGTGTGTATCTGCCCAGTGCCCGAAACGTTCTCCCCTGGATGGCCATGCCCCCCCCCCCCCCCCGCGACCCTAATAGAGGATAAAGCTGAAGATAATGGATGAATTAACATTTACATTCAGTGAGAGAACAACACAAGTCCGTTAAAGAGGAACCAGCGGAACTGCAGCATCTGGTTCCAAAGCCGAGACCAAAGTTTTCATGCATTTCATCAATTTAATTTTCTTAAATTGATTCATGTTCTCCTCTCAGTGCTGGGATTCAGGTTCGAATCCCAATCTGGGTGGAGTTTCCATGTTCTCCCCGTGTCCGCGTGGGTTTCCTCCGGGTTCTCCGGTTTCCTCCCACAGTCCAAAAACATGGACCAAGGTCAATTGAATTCTCCAAATTGCCCCATATAGAGTGTGTGTGTGTGTGTGTTTTCCCAGCGATAGACGGCGCCCTGTCCTGGGTGTGTCTGCCCAGCGCCCGAACCACCCCGAATATATGTACAGTATATATATGTAAATAGTGTGTGTCGTTGTTGGAGTTTTCGGAGTTCTAATAGATACGTGCTTGTTAATAAATTCTGTTGATTATGAAACGGCATCCAGACTTCGTCATCTTCATCATCGCCACAATATATAATAAAATCATGGCGGAAGGCTGTGTGTGTTCCCTACATAAATCCACATCTCTGCTGTGATTACTTACTCTGAGACCCCATGGAGGTTTATTTACAATCTACAAAAAGATTTACAATCTCTTTACAATCTCCAAAAAGCCTCAAAGAATAGTCATTCAAGAGTGATTAGTGCTATTCTGCACAGGGAAAACTTATATTTAGGTGGAAGGTGTTGTTTTTATGGTTTTTTTCCCTCTTAGTTTATATTTCCAAAGCAAAACAAACAAAAAAGACCAAAAAGCGACCAATTACACATAAATTAACATTCACACCATTTGCAGGAACTGTCATCACAAGCCCGGGCCGAGGAGGGAACAGTTCTAAATAAATAAACTTGAACTTTAAACTTCTTTCATAAAGAAAAACTATGTGACATTAAAGGTCTACCAGGATCTTTATCCAACCCTCTTTAGGGTCGCGGGGGGGTTCCCCATGCCCATCCAGGGGAGAACGTCATGAGCACTGGGCAGATACACCCAGGACAGGACACCAATCCATCACTGGATACACACTCAACACACACACACACACACTCTATTTGACTTGATCCATGTTTTTGGACTGTGGGAGGAAACCAAAGAACCCGGAGGAAACCCATGTGGACACAGGGAGAACATGAAAACTCCACCCAGATGGGGATTCGAACCGGGAATCCCTAGCGCTGAGAGGAGAACATGCCAACCACTAAGCCACCGTGCCGCCCCCAGGACCTTTATATTTTTAATATTTATTTTTGAATATTTACATTCACTTCAAAGCTACTTTATATGTATTAGCATCTCCAAATCCTATAGATGAATACGAGACTCAAAAGATGGGAGCAGTGCTATATAAATAAATACAAACAAAGAAATTAATAAAAAAAAATGTAAAAATGTAGGAATAATGAGAGGATACGACCTGCTAATTGATTTTAAGGCTTCGTTTGAGGTCAAATTTTAATTACTAAACATAGTTTACAATATTTCAACAGAGACACAGGAGTTATAGCCGGGAGGGTGCAACCTGCTGTCGGAGTGATGTCACCATGTGGGCTCGACATCGGAAATCTGTCAGCCATCGACGATAGACGCCGGCATCGTCCGTCAGCCCGATTCTAATGGAAATATAAATCTAGTGTGTGCTTAGTCGACAGGCCGACTCCAGCCTCGTGACATTCGTATAGAAAACACATTAAAACTGTAAAGTTAAGCACGCTGCTTTTTTATTCGCACGCCTGATTTATGAAGAGACACACGGTACAAGTAGAGATGAGCCGATTAATCGTTTTTTAAAATTAATCGTGATATTCATTTCTACATTACAATTAATTTATCGTAAGAGCCATTTTAAATTCGTAAGAGAAATAAGTTTGTACCAAGTGGCGCAAGTTGCACGGAACAAAAATATAGATACCCTTGCAGCACATTTCTCTATTTACTTTGTTCTTACAGGAAAAACCTAGTTTTCTTTCAAATGGATGTGAATCTGTAGCTTAAGCAACAGATTTATTTTTACTTAGATCCTTACAGAACAATTTAATCATCCATCCATTATCTTCCGCTTTATCCTCTATTAGGGTCACGGGGCGTTCCCCATGCTCATCCAGGGGAGAACGTTTCGGGCGTTCTCCCCTGGTGCCAAGGTGCCAATCTATCGCTAGGCACACACTCACTCACACACACACTCTATATGGGGCAATTTGGAGATTTCAGTTGACATTGATCCATGTTTTTGGACTGTGGGAGGAAACCGGAGAACCCGGAGGAAACCCACGCAGACACGGGGAGAACATGGGAACTCATCAGATTGGGATTCGAACCGGAAATCCCTAGTGCTGAGAGGAGAACATGCTAACCACTAAGCCACCGTGCCTCTCCAATTTAATATTTTGTGATAAAATGAGTAGTTTCTGGTATTTAAAGGCAGAGCCGTTTGTCCAATCGTGATATTATTAACAATAACACACACCTCTGACCACATTTATATCAGTTAAACACTAGTAGATGATAAAGAAAAAAAAATGGATGGATGGACAATTTATGAATCAAATACATAATAATAATTATAATAGTGTTTGTAAGTGTTTTATAAAAGCAGTAATTCACTCGTAGTTGTGTATTATTGTGAATAATCACGAGAAGGAGGTGTAACTGTACTCAAAACTGGATCCCTGTCCTCTACACGCCCTCTCGTCCCTTATTGCTTTATTATTTTACAGACAATAATGGTACCAATCGAAGCTGTAATCATCTCCTCTGCATTAAAGGGTTAATGTAAAACGGCTCGTCTCTCGTCTCTGTGTGAACACTGGACACATTTTGAATTCCACAAACTCAACACCAGAGAAGATCACCTGCCGTCCAAACGCCGCTCAAAAACATATACAGTACAACAAGAACGTATAGAACGAGGGGAGGAACCTAAACCGGGGACCAAGAGCCAGCAGGACAGCGAGACAGATAGAACCGAGCCGCGAGAGCACCTGCAAGAGCCAGCAGGACAGCGAGACAGATAGAACTGAGCCGCGAGAGCACCTGCAAGAGCCAGCAGGACAGCGAGACAGATAGAACCGAGCCGCGAGAGCACCTGCAAGAGCCAGCAGGACAGCGAGACAGATAGAACCGAGCCGCGAGAGCACCTGCAAGAGCCAGCAGGACAGCGAGACAGATAGAACCGAGCCGCGAGAGCACCTGCAAGAGCCAGCAGGACAGCGAGACAGATAGAACCGAGCCGCGAGAGCACCTGCAAGAGCCAGCAGGACAGCGAGACAGATAGAACCGAGCCGCGAGAGCACCTGCAAGTGGGGTGTTGGGACAACTCGTGAAAATCCGTTTCTGCACTCGGCTCGCACACCCGCACGCTCTCTCTTTCTCTGTCTGTCGCTCTCTCTCTGTCTGTCTCTCTCTCTCTGTCTCTCTCTCTCTCTGTCTGTCTCTCAGTGGAATTCCTGTAGTTGATAGGCAGCACATTCTCCTTTCTGTCTCTCACCCTCTCTCTCCCTGTCTCTCTCTCTCCCTGTCTCTCTCTCTCCCTGTCTCTCTCTCTCCCTGTCGCTCTCTCTCCCTGTCGCTCTCTCTCCCTGTCGCTCTCTCTCCCTGTCGCTCTCGCTCTCTGTCTGTCGCTCTCTCTGTCTGTCGCTCTCTGTGTCGCTCTCGCTCTCTCTCTCTGTCTGTCGCTCTCTCTGTCTGTCGCTCTCTCTGTCTGTCGCTCTCTCTGTCTGTCGCTCTCTCTGTCTGTCGCTCTCTCTCTTTCTGTGTCTCTGTCTGTCTCTCTCACTCTGTGTCTCTCTCTGTCTGTCGCTCTCTCTCTGTCTCTCTCTCTCTCTCTCTTTGTCTCTCAGTGGAATTGCTTTAGTTGATAGGCAGCACATTCTCCATTCTGTCTCTCTCTCTATCTCTCTCTCTGTCCTCTCTCTCTCGCGCTCTCTCTCTCTCGCTCTCTGTCTCTCAGTGGAATTCCTGTAGTTGAGAGGAAGCACGTTCTCCATTCTGTCTCTAACCCTCTCGCTCTCTCTCGCGCTCTCTCTCTCACTCTCTCTCTCTCTCTCTCTCTCTCTCGCTCTCTCTCTCTCTCTCTCTCTCTCTCTCAGTGTGTCGCGCTCTCTCTCTCTGTCTCTCTCTGTGTGTCTCTCTCTCTCTCTCTCTCTGTGTCGCTCTCTCTCTCTGTCTCTCTCGCTCTCGGTCTCTCAGTGGAATTCCTGTAGTTGATAGGCAGCACGTTCTCCGTTCTGTCTCTCGCCTCGAGCAATCCCGCACTCTCTCTCTCTCGCTCTCTCTCTCTCTCTCTCGCTCACTTTCCAGCTCACAGCTAACAAGTGAAGCACCGTGCAGCATGGCAACAACCTTCTCTCTGCATGCATTTAAATT
>JAFMOC010000072.1:57500-70000 GCA_019802505.1 Corydoras sp. C115
CATACACTTTCCTCGTTTTAACTTTCGGTTGACTTTTGTTGCTCTCATTATCTTCGTCTCTCTCTGCCTTTCTCTCCTCATCTCTGTTAAATATTTCTCCATGTTGTCTCTTGAGGGTTTGTTCACTTAATATCACTTGCTCTGTGATTTCTTGTTATGCGCCCCACTATTTGAGAAGCACTGACATAAAGTTATGTACTTGGCAGGAGAGGTAAGTGTAAGTGTTAACAATGTCCATAATGAGATTCAGCTAGAACTGAGGCTTCAGACCAGCCATCTTTAGATATGCAGGGTTCTCTGGGTGTTGTTTAGGTTTCAGCGAGTCTTTCAGTGTCCGTGGTAATCCAGTTGTGTGTCTTGTGTACATGTTGTGTATTCTTGGAGCACTTTGTTAGTGTGTTAGTGTTTAGGGTTTAGGGTTTGTGGCTTGTTTCAGACATAACATTCACTACAGAAATGATTCGAGTGAATAAAGCACAGCAGAAGCCACATCTTTTGTACACGATAAGCCTGACAGGAACGCTCATTTAAAAGAAAGTTATTCAAGGTGTAATCTGAGAGGTTCCAGTGGAGCAGAACCACCTGCGCGCGTTCACATTCCCTCTCAGTTTGGTTTTGATCGGTCACATACCACTGCAGACAGCATTCCACACCCTCCATCCTGTTGTGCATGCGTTCTCCTCTACGTTCTCCCTCACTTCATTCCTCTACGCTTCTCCATCCAGTGAGAACGGAGCGACGTGTCCTCACTCACACCACAACCGAGCAGCAAGAGTGTGTTGGAGGCCAGCTATTAAAAGGACAAGGACTAAACTCCAGCCTTCCACACGGCACCTGCCCTCAGAGCGGACACCCGGAATGTGTCTCTGCAGTCTGGGACAACTGAGAACAGAAATGTCCTCAACACCAACAGAACCTTTAGAACAAAATCATTTGACTGACCACAACGTAAAAAAAAAATACAAACGGCCAAGATGAATTATGAACATACACTCACTGTTTACAATTTTATATATATATATATATATATATATATTAGGGCTGTATTCAACTACAAATTTTCGTAGTCGAATCTGATTCGGAGCGGCATGGTGGCTTAGTGGTTAGCACATTCGCCTCTCAGCGCTAGGGATTCCCGGTTCGAATCCCCATCTGGGTGGAGTTTCCATGTTCTCCCCGTGTCCGCGTGGGTTTCCTCCGGGTTCTCCGGTTTCCTCCCACAGTCCAAAAACATGGATCAAGTCAATTGAATTCTCAAAATTGCCCCATATAGAGTGTGTTTGTGAGTGAGTGTGTGCCCAGCGATGGATTGGCGCCCTGTCCTGGGTGTATCTGCCCAGCGCCCGAGATGTTCTCCTCTGGATGGGCATGGGGAACCCCCCCGCGACCCTAATAGAGGATAAAGCGGGAGATAATGAATGAATGAATAAATGAATCTGATTCGTCAGATTTTTCCTATAGTCGACTGATAGTCGAATCAGTTAAAATTTCACCAAAAGATGGCGCTATAAGCGTGGCTTTTAAAAAAGATTTGTTTATTTTATTTTACTTGTTTTTCTAACAAAAACCTTTTTTGTTTGTTTTTCTTTTTTTCTAGAAATAAGGATGATTTTATTTGACAAAAGGCTATATATATATATATAACGAAAACAAAGACATTTCATGTAAAAACTAATGCTTAGCAGCAGCCATGGGCGCCCCCATGTGGTCAAAATGGTACATTCGACTATGAGGTTCATAGTCAACTACGGTTCTCCGAATCGAATCGTCGAATCAGCGAATATTGCAGCTTATATATATAAATATATATACACACGCACACACACATATGTACAAGGGGGCGTAAATGGGGACAACCAGCAGGGGACGCAGACAGGGACAGGGATAACACACACGGATGGGGACTGGGAACAAACACACACAGTCAGGGGGTCACGCACACAGACGACATGGACAAGGACACACGTGAACCTTGAGTGCCTTAGACCATGTCTAGGACGGGGTCTAGGCGCACGGTCAGGGACGGGGAGCACATCCACGGACGGGGACGGGGAACCACACCCACACACAATGGGGTGTCAAACACACATGGATGCCAATGGCAACATGGATGGGGAAAACACACGAACCTCAAGTGCCTTAGACCATGTGCACGGACGTTGACCACACACACGGTCAGGGACCACACCCACAGATGGGGACTGGGACACACACACACACACACACACACACACACGGACCTCAAGTGACTTAGGCCACAGGCATGGACGGGGACGGTGACCACACGCATTGACCTCGTATGTCTTAGAAAGGACCGGAACCAGAGATCACGCGCAGGATTGGGGACGGGGACCGCATGGTCGAGGGCCACTCACGGACCTCGAGTGCTTTATTACTTTTACAAAACAGTTACAGACAACAATACAACAACAAAAAAGACAAGCCTTGCTTTATAAATGCGTTTAACAAAAACTAAATACTTTAAAAACGGGTGTTCGACGATGTAATCCATCCATTACTAAAAGCAAATGTTGATTGTTGAGTAACAAGATCCTGGTTCCTCTAAAAATAAAAAATAAAATGCCATCTAGCGGTCATATCACAGAACACAATTTATTAAGAGCCACGACAAGCGAAGTGTTCATCAGGATTTGGCTCGCTGTTTATATTAAGCTGTGCTTCCATTTACAGTACGTGATTTATAATAATAATAATAATAATAATAATAATAATAATAATAATGGATAGTGTATCACACAGTGACAGGAATGTAAAGCGGTCAGAGGTGTGCATTAGTGTCAACAATGCCGCGGCTGGACAAACAGCTCAGCCAATCAGATTTGAACGTTATTATGATTGGGATAAGACTAACAAAGCTGTAAATGTGCCGTGCTGTTGTTTTGGCAGGGTTCGATTACACGGAAAATGGAAAACGTGCTGAAGTTGTAAAAGTCCTGGACTACTGACCCAAACATTGGGGGATCATTTCCCAGCAGTGTCGAATTTCCAGATAGACTCCTGACGATGAGACTCAGAACATCTAGACTGTATCATGTCTGGCCTGTTAGTCATTCAGGATAAGGGCATCTGGCATCATTATCTTTTAGACTATTAAATTTCTCTCTGTACATCTGGCTTCACTAAACACAGACCTTCCGAGTTTTAGAAATACGAGCGGGTCTTAACTGTGAGTCTGTCAAGCCGTTTCATTTCACTGCCGCTTCGCTAAATCAAGACGGCTCGGCCGAACCGCAGCACACAGGCTGTTAAACACACACTGAAAAGGAAGCGGGTGCAGATGCCGTTAGAAAATGTGTAATAAAGCACGATGAAGCCGAGATCTGACCACACACTGACCACTCCGGGGTTCCCGTCAGAGAGTCCACATCAGCATCTGTAATCCTGTTCACATCACACAACTCACCCCGGTTCGAATCCCCATCTGGGTGGAGTTTCCATGTTCTCCCCGTGTCCACATGGGTTTCCTCCGGGTTCTCCGGTTTCCTCCCACAGTCCAAAAACATGGATCAAGTCAATTGAACTCTCCAAATTGCCCCATATATAGAGTGTGTCTATGTGAGTCCAGCCCGAAAAGTTCTCCCCTGGATGGGCATCCAGGGGAGAACCCCCCCCCACGACCCTAATAGAGGATAAAGCTGAAGATAATGGATGGATGGAGGTTACATAATTACTACGGGTTTAGTGGTTTAGCATGTTCTCCTCTCAGCACTAGGGATTCCCGGTTCGAATCGCAATCTGGATGGAGTTTCCACGTTCTCCCCGTGTCCGCCTGGGTTTCCTACGGGTTTCTCCCACAGTCCAAAAACATGGATTAAGGTCAATTGAATTCTCCAAATTGCCCCATATAGAGTATTTCTGTGTGAGTGAGTGTGTGGCCAGTGATAGATTAGCATCATGTTCTGGGTGTATCTGCCCAGCGCCCAAAACGTCCCCCCCACCAAAAAAAATAAAAACCATGGTTTAAGATCAACTGAATTCTCCAAATTGCCCCATATAGAGTGTGTTTGTGTGTGTGAGTGTGCCCAGTG
Source organism: Corydoras sp. C115 (assembly GCA_019802505.1). Classification (NCBI taxonomy): domain Eukaryota; kingdom Metazoa; phylum Chordata; class Actinopteri; order Siluriformes; family Callichthyidae; genus Corydoras; species Corydoras sp. C115. The sequence continues at coordinate 61,550 of JAFMOC010000072.1, forward strand.
ATAGATGGGTGCCTTGTCCTGGGTGTATCTGCCCAGCGCCCGAGATGTACTCCCTTGGATGGACTTGGGGAACCCCCCCCCCCCTTCCCGTGACCCTAATATAGGATAAAGCTGAAGATAATGGATGGATGACATCACAGATTGAAATGAATGTGAAGCGTGTCAGAGGTGCGTGTTATTGTCAATAATACACAAACAGCTCAGCCAATCAGATTTAAGGAGCTTCACGTTATAAAGAGAGACGAGAACCGGAACACAGCGGAACCAGCAGCACGGTGGAGCAGGAAGTGACGGAGGCAAACAGAGGGACTCAGGTGAGGGTAACACCAGCATGTAAATTCAATCTGTAGATAAAGCGCGCTCCCGTGTCGGACAAATCCTGTCTCTAATCCTCGCGCCGTCCCAGCGTGTGACACACTCGCAATGTGAACGCGGTCTCAGCTTCCAGCGGCGCACGCCGTTCAACCAAATCTCCCGACCCGAGCGTCCCATTAGCCAGCTACACGGCCCCAGCTACACGGCCCCAGCTAACACGCCCGAAACGGTCAGCCCGAAACGGTCAGCCCGAAGCCGGCACTTCATCTGAACAGTAAGCAGGAAGATAAGTGAGGCCAAAACCAAGGACTGCCACAGAGCTGAGAGCTTTTGTAGGAAAACGGTTACAGCTTTTACTTTTACAAATATAATTTTATTATTTTATTGTGAAAAAGATACACGAATACTAACAACTATAATAATACAACATATCGCTTCCATCTTCTTAAAAAATATATAATTATATACACAGACACTTAAACAAAAGAAAACAAACCAAAGTAAAAATTACAAATATATATATATATACACACATACACACACACATATATATATATATATATATACACATACACACACACACACACACACACACACATATATATATATATATATATATATAAAACTAAGAATGAAGGATAAAGAAAAGAAAGAGAGAGAGAAAATTTTTATTAATTAATGAATTAATATCCATCCATTATCTTCAGCTTTATCCTATATTAGGGGTGTGCGGGGGGTTCCCCAAGTCCATCCAAGAGAGAACATCTCGGGCGCTGGGCAGATACACCCAGGACAAGGCGCCCATCTATCACTGGATACACACTCACACACACAAACACTATATGGGGCAATTTGGAGAACTCTCTTAAACCATGTTTCTGATTTGGTCATTTGGTCATTATCTTCCGCTTTATCGTCTATTAGGGTCGCGGTGGGGTTCCCCATGCCCATCCAGGGGAGAACGTTTCGGGCGCTGGGCAGATACACCCAGGACAGGACACCAATATATTGCTGGGCACACACTCACTCAGACACACTCTTTATGGGGCAATTTGGAGAATTCAATTGACCTTGATCCATGTTTTTGGGCTGTGGGAGGAAACTGGAGAACCCGGAGGAAACCCACATGGACACATGGAAACTCCACCCAGATTGGGATTCGATCCGGAAATCCCTAGTGCTGAGAGGAGAACATGCTAACTATTAAAGCCATTGTGTCGCCCTAATAAAATTTAAAAAAAATATATATATATTTAAATAAATAAAAAAAAAAAACCACGTGTCGTGCATTAAACCATAAATAACCCTCCCGTCTCACTTCAGCCTCGGCACACCACGACCAATACAAACACTACTGACTGATTGTGCAATATAGAGTATATAACCACAAGCAACAAGCCAAAAAAAAATTAATAAATAAATAAAAATAATAATAAAAACATTAAAAAAAAAAAAAAATTTTTTAAAAACACAACCAACAAGCCAAAAAAATAATAATAAAAAATAAAAACAAATAATTAAAAAATAATAATAAAATAAAAAAAAAAAACACAACCAACAAGCCAAAAAAAAAATTTTAAATTAAAAAATAAATAAATAAAAAAAACACAACCAACAAGCACACACTCAATCAGGAATTATGTTTAAATTTGTAAAATATGAGATAAAGGGTTGTCAAAAAAAATTTAATTTAATTTTCTCTAGATTTAATAAAACATGACGTCCTTGAGCCACTGAGAAACAGGAGGACGTTTAGCAGACGTCCAGTTTAACAGCAAGCAAAGATGTGAAAGCCAAAATGTCTTTTTGGGTTATATCCTTAAAAAAAAAAAAAGAACTGTAGGTACAAAAAAAAAAAAGCTATTATGCAAAAGACGGGGAGTTCCGGGTTCCGTCCAGGCTCCTGGGGTTCCCTCCCAGCACCGGCCATGCTAATACGGTTTTAAAAATAAAGCCAGAGACGATTCTCCAAATGGTGACAGCTTCCCTACATGATGTGTTAATCACTCCTTAAAAAATCATGCAGTTATTAATATTCAAAGCCATTTATCTAAAACAGTGGGACGTGCTGGGGTCTCCTCCATTATTCAACACTACAGATGGGTCGCCAGCTCTACTGCCCTACAGAGCAAACACACACATGGAGGGCTGTTTCGCTTTCTCTAATTAAGGCAGCCATTCTTAAAAACCCTGTGGCCTCCATGGGGGCAGAGGCATGATGGAGGGGGGGGGGGGTCTGACTGGCGTGGAAATTAAGCAAGGAATTCATATTTTAACGGAGGAATCATTTTTACACCGGACGTTAAACACATGCTTTCAGGTCAGCAATGAGAATCTAGGTTTCCAGAAGGAGGAGGTGCATGCTGATATCTGTACAGTGATGGAAGCTACACTTACAACTAAAAAAGTTACACTTACAACGAGGGGTGTCTTCAACTAAGGATTTTCATAGTCGACTGATAGTCGAATCAGTTAAAATTTCACCACAAGATGGCGCTATAAACGTGGTTTTTAAAAAAAGATTTTTTAAAATATTTTACTTGTTTTTCTAGAGCACCGTAAATGGGATCCCCGTTCTGGACTTTTTTCCACTTCAAAGGAAAAACCTAAAACACTCAGATCAATGAGTTTTATTTGACAAAAGGCTATATATATAACGAAAACAAAGACATTTCATGTAAAAACTAATGCTTAGCAGCAGCCATGGGCGCCCTCATGTGGTCAAAATGGTACATTCCACTATGAGGTTCATAGTCGACTACGGTTCTCCGAATCGAATCATCGAATCAGCGAATATTGCAGCTCACCCCTACTTACAACTAAAAAAGAACATAAAAAATATTTTACGGGTGGCACGGTGGCTTAGTGGTGAGCATGTTCTCCTCTCAGCACTAGGGATTCCCGGTTCGAATCCCAATCTGGGTGGAGTTTCCATGTTCTCCCCGTGTCCACGTGGGTTTCCTCCGGGTTCTCCGGTTTCCTCCCACAGTCCAAAAACATGGATCAAGGTCAATTGAATGCTCCAAATTGCCCCATATAGAGTGTGTATGTGTGCGTGAGTGTGTATCCAGTGATAGATTGGCGTCCTGTCCTGGGTCTATCTGCCCAGTGCCCGAGACGTTCTCCCCTGGATGGGCATGGGGAAGCCCCCCCCCCCCACGACCCTAATAGAGGATAAAGCAGGAAATAATGAATGGATGGAACAATATTTTGTTTTATTTCAATTGGAAACTGATTGAAGAAGCAGTTTAGTAACTTAAATTGGTTTAAATATTAAATTCATATTAATAATGAAATCAAGGTGGCTATTTTTTAAGCATGTTCTCCTCCCAGTGCAGGGGACCTAAGTTCGAATCCCAAAAACATGGATTCAAGGTAACTTTGTTAATTCATTCTTTCATCCATTATCTACCACTTTATCCTCTATTAGGGTCGCAGGGGGGGGGGGGGGTTCCCCATGACCATCCAGGGGAGAACATTTTAAGTACTGGGCAGATACACCCAGGACAGGGCACCAATCTATCACTCAGCACACACTCACACAAACACACTCTATATGGGGCAATTTGGAGAACTCAATTGACTTGATCCATGTTTTTGGACTTTGGGAGGAAACCGGAGAACCCGGAGGAAACCCACGCGGACACGGGGAGAACATGGAAACTCCACCCAGATTGGGATTCAAACCGGGAATCCCTAGCGCTGAGAGGAGAACATGCTAAACCACTAAACCCCCATTTAAAACTCATTGGTGTTAACATCTGGTAAACCGTTCACACTTCAAACACGTTTCTGGCAGATGGACAGCACTGACCTCTTCCGGAGTTCCTCCTGCGTCTCGGCTGGAGAAGTTCCAGCTGGACCTGGAAGTCATGCCACAAGAAATCATGAGTTTCAAAATAACACGCTGCATGTTACGGTCACAAAAGACGTCCGGAGCTTCCTCTAAATACCTGCGCCCGGCTTTTGGCTCTCTGGTTTGGGAAGCGAAGATTTCTCTGAAGTCTTGTTGGCCTCCCGCATCCTCTGCAGAACATCACTGGATAACTAAAAGATTCAAACACATATGATCACTGAGGAGCTCACAAAACACTTCCAACCTTACATTATTAATCCTGATTAATGCCCTCCTGTTAAATTGACACTTAGAATAAACATCCATACATCATCTTCCACTTTATCCTCCATTAGGTTCGATGCCCATCCAGGGGAGAACGTTTCGGGCGCTGGGCAGATACACCCAGGACAGGACGCCAATCTATCACTGGGCACACTCACTCACACAGACACACTCTATATGGGGCAATTTGTAGAATTCAATTGACTTGATCCATGTTTTCGGACTGTGGGAGGAAACCGGAGAACCCGGAGGAAACCCACGTGGACACGGGGAGAACATGGAAACTCCACCCAGATGGGGATTCGAACCGGGAATCCCTAGCGCTGAGAGGAGAACATGCTAAACACTAAGCTGGGCAGATACACCCAGGACAGGGCACCAAATACTTTCTTTATATGAATATATCCATCCATCATCTTCGGCTTTATCCTCTACTAGGGGGGGGGGGTTCTCCATGCCCATCCAGGGGAGAACGTTTCAGGCGCTGGGCAGATACACCCAGGACAGGATGCCAATCCATCGCTGGATACACTCATTCACACAAACACATTCTATATGGGGCAATTTGGAGAATTTAATTAACCTTGACCCATGTTTTTGGACTGTGGGAGGAAACCGGAGAACCCGGAGGAAACCCACGTGGACAACATGTAAACTCCACCCAGATTGGGATTCGAACCGGGAATCCGTAGCTTAGTGGTTTAGTGGTTAGCACGTCTGCCTCTCAGTGCTAGGGATTCCCGGTTCGAATCCCAATCTGGGGTTTTCATGTTTCCTCCCACAGTCCAAAAACATGGATCAAGGTCAATTGAATTCTCCAAATTGCCCCCATATAGAGTGCCGCCACAAATTAACAACATCGTCAGCATGAAAACACAACCTGCCCCATATTCTTCTTGATTGTTCTGTTACAGGACTAAATCCAGGTCATTATTCTGAGACTGAAGTCTTTAATTAATTAACTGCTGTCATAGTGTTAATTATTAACCCTTTCCTTTAATAACATGACTTGCATTAAGGGCGGCACAGTGGCTTAGTGGTTTAGCATGTTCTCCTCTCAGCGTTAGGGATTCCCGGTTCGAATCCCAATCTGGGTGGAGTTTCCATGTTCTCCCCGTGTCCACGTGGGTTTCCTCCGGGTTCTCCGGTTTCCTCCCACAGTCCAAAAACATGGATCAAGTCAATTGAATTCTCCAAATTGCCCCATATAGAGTGTGTGAGTGAGTGTGTGCCCAGTGATGGATTGGCGCCCTGTCCTGGGTCTATCTGCCCAGCGCTCGAAACGTTCTCCCCTGGATGGGCGACCCTAGTAGAGGATAAAGCGGAAGATAATGGATGGATGTATTCATATGAAGATGTATTCATCCATCCATTATCTTTCGGCGGGGGGGTTCCCCATGTCCATCCAGGGGAGAACGTCTCGGGCGCTGGGCAGATACACCCAGGACAGGGGGGCAATCTATCACTGGGCACACACTCACACACACACTCTATATGGGGCAATTTGGAGCATTGAATTGACCATGATCCATGTTTTTGGACTGTGGGAGGAAACCGGAGAACCCGGAGGAAACCCACGCAGACACGGGGAGAACATGGAAACTCCATCCAGATGGGGATTCGAACCAGGAATCCCTAGTGCTGAGAGGAGAACATGCTAACCACTAAACCACCCCTATGAAGAAAGTATTTCTTAAGAAACAGTTTTATCGATATGATAAAAACAAACATGTGAAGTAACCACTGCAGTGTCCTGCTTTATGAGGGGTGCTGCTGCCAGAGGTTTCCACATGTGCACAGGGTACATTCCTCTAATTATTCAGCTGAGTGATGAGTGATGTTATCAGCCTCGGAATGCGGTGCTGCTGCCAGCAGACGGAGCGTGCGTTTTAACCAACTCCAGCATCAGTACAGATGAGTGATGGAGGGAATAACAAGGTTACTCAACAATTTAATCTGATGCACATAAAACATTTCATAAGCCCTACACCACCGTGCGTCCTCATTGCTTAATCATTCATCAGTTTTAAGGCAAATCAAGAGATTTCAGCAGGAACCTGCAGAAGTGGGGAGAACATATTACAGGGGCGGCACGGTTCTCCTCTCAGGTTCCTCCCACAGTCCAAAAACATCCAAATTGCCCCATATAATAAGTGTGTGCGTCTGAGTGTGTGCCCAGTGATGGATTGGCACCCTGTCCTGGGTGTATCTTTCCAGTGCCCGAAACCTTCTCCCCAGGATGGGCATGAGGAACCCCCCCCCTCCCCCCACAACCCTAGTAGAAGATTAAGTGGATGGATGGATGGAGAACTGATTACTATTAGCACTTAGCAGTAATGGAGGATGTTAAAAGAATTGGCACCAAAGTAAAGAGTAAGTGGCAACGTTTAATAAACATATCAGGATGTACACATTCAGAAGGACTCGAGGTAAAGGGTAAACTCATTTACATATTTTACACAATATTACACTGAGGACCATAAACAACCTTAAGAAATAAAATGATATAAAATATGTAAATAATCCTGTAACAGCAGCAGCATATTTTTAATAGATTTTTTGAAATTCATTTCTGAGTCAAGAGACAAAACGCAGGGGTTTAAATCCTTAAATTAAAACCAAAAGGCTTCTATTAAATAGAATTCTAAAATCCCATTCCCATAAGCGTTCATCCTGGTGGGAGAGTCCCACTTTCATGTTATTTAGTTCATCACTGGCTCACGATGCAGCTGCTCCCCCTAGTGTCAACAGAGAAGCACTGCAGCTAGGATGTGTAAACGTCCAATACATATTCAACACTGTACACTTTTTTGATACCAGCACAATAGGGTTCTCCAAGAGAGCTGCTGAACCTGCAGGGATAGGCCCCACTGTTGCAGCAGTGAGAAACCTCCAACCAGGAATCAACTCCCAAAAGAGGAATCAAGATACGTCCTGTCCACCACATTTTGTTTACAAACAAAATAAAGTGTATGAATTGATTTACTGCAAATAAATCTTATGTTTATCCTATGTTAGGGTCGCGGGGGGGGGGTTCCCCATGTCCATCCAGGGGAGAACGTCTCGGACGCTGGGCAGATACACCCAGGACAGGACGCCAATCTATCGCTGGACACACACTCACTCATACAGACACACTCTATATGGGGCAATTTGGAGAACTCAATTGACTTGATACATGTTTTTGGACTGTCGGAGGAAACTGGAGAACCCGGAGGAAACCCATGTGGACACGGGGAGAACATGGAAACTCCACCCAGATTGGGATTCGAACCGGGAATCCCTAACACTGAGAGGAGAACATGCTAAACCACTAAGCCACCGTGCAACCCGGTTAATAAATCAGAATCTGAAAATATTTTAACTCACAAAGGGTTCTGGCCTTTAAGCACATGAATGGTCATATATGAGGTCAGTTTGCAGATGCGTTTAATCAAGGTTTATTCAAGGTTAAATCAAGGTTTCTTGGTGTGATGCAGAGATGCTCTTTAGTGCGGATTTGTGAATGAGAGCCAAAGCCAGTAACAGGTGAGATGATGAGTTCCTCTTAGGACATGTTTGAGAACGTCACCGCTGCAGAGTGAAAGCGTCTGTGATGGAACACTAACAGTTCCACACGCCGGCCTGTTTACCTGAACTTCTATAAATAACTAAGTGTGAGTGTGTGTGTAAACTGCCCTGTCCATCTGTCCCTATATAGTTTGTGTGAGTGTGTGGCAGCTCAGTGGTCAGGGTGTTGGGTTATCAATGTGAAGGTTGGGGGTTCAAATCCCAGGTCCACTGAAGTTACCAATGTGGGTCCTTGAGCGAGACCCTTAACCCTCATTGCTGCAGGGATGTTGTGATGAACCCTGTGTTTTGGATAAAGCATCTGCTAAATGACCAAATGTAATGTAATTAGGGGTGTCTTCAACTAAGGATTTTCATAGTCGAATCTGATTCGTCAGTTTTTCCCTATAGTCGACTGATAGTCGAATCAGTTAAAATTTCACCACAAGATGGCGCTATAAGTGTGG
>JAFMOC010000072.1:72500-187500 GCA_019802505.1 Corydoras sp. C115
GTGCAACATGGGAAATGTAGTGAGGAGCGTGGTTAGTTCAGAGAGAACGTTATGAACCGGTTCTTTTGGCTCGGCTCTCTAAAAAGAGCCGGCTCTTTCGGCTCCCAAAGTCGTTTATTACCAAATTATGTGTACAATTAATTACTAAAATATTATATTATAAATGTACATATTATAAACAGTTATTTTTAATCATATCCATCCATTATCTTACGCTTTAGCCGATATTAGGATTGCGGGGTGGGGGGGTGGGAGAAGGTTTTGGGCGCTGGGCAGATACACCCAGGACAGGACACCAATCTATCGCTGGACACACACTCACTCACACACACACTCTATATGGGGCAATTTGGAGAATTCAATTGACTTGATCCATGTTTTTGGACTGTGGGAGGAAACCGGAGAACCCGGAGGAAACCCCACGTGGACACAGGGGAGAACATGGAACCACTAACCCACCATGGGGCCGTCGAACCGAGTACTTTCTAGCACTGAGAGTAAAACATGCCAAAAACCACTAAGCCACCTCCCGCTCACTGTAATCCAGATTCTTTTAACATCCTGACCATTAATTTTATGCCGGGGGGGGGGGGGGGAAGATGCTGTAATAGTTTAATAAGTTCTCCATCCATCCAGAATTCTATGCTTTATTGATCCAATAGGGTCGAATTGGGTAACGTAAGTCAAATGAACTTTCTCTTTGTTGCCCCAGAAAGATTTCTGACAAAATGATAAGAATATATATAAAGGAGGCACGGTGGCTTTAGGCGCTGTTCTCCAGTATCAGCACAAGGGACAGGTTCACCAATCCCCATCCCTGGTACAGACACTCCACTCACAGTCCCACTCTATCTGTGTTTTTTTTTTACACTCAATATTGACTTGATCCATGTTTTCAGCTTCTTTGTGGGAAGGAAACCGCCGGAAAAAGTATTAACCACATTTTAAAATTGGAAGGCTGAGACATAATAAACCACTAAGAATGCCGTCCTATTGTACTTTCTTTTATGTTTTGTAAGACGTCGCTGTGAATCGAATCTAATGACTTATTTGGCGCTTTGTTCGTTCATTAATGCTAAGTGAAGCATAGGTGTTTAAATGAACTGCTCCATCTGCCAGTGTCTAATTAATAGGAGGCTGAGTGCTTTAGCATGTTCTCCTCTGGGTGGAGTTTCCATGTTCTCCCCGTGGGGGGGTGGGGGGGGGTGGGGGGTTCTCCAAATTGCCCCATATAGAGGGTGTATGTCTCGGGCGACTGAGTGGCCAGATACCCCAGGACAGGACGTCCAATCTGGGTCACTCTGCCACACTCCTCAAACACACCACTCTATGATGGGCAATTTGGGAGAACTCAATTTTTACCCTAATCCATGATAAAGCTGAAGATGATGGGAGGAAATATAGTTTTGAATCCCAATCTGGGTGGTTTTCACGTGTTCACGGGGAGTAACATGGGAAACTCTGAACCCCCCCCCCCCCCAACCCTAATAGCCATAAGCGGATAATGGTGGATTAGAAGTTAGCACGTTCTCCTCCCAGCACTGTGGTTTTCATGTCGAATCCAAATCTGGTAAGTTTGAGGCTCTGAATTGCCCCTATCTAATAGCCCATGGGCGGCACGGTGGCTTAGTAGTTAGCACGTTCTCCTCTCAGCACTGAGAATTCAGGTTCGAATCCCAATCTGGGTGGAGTTTCCATGTTCTCCCCGTGATTCTCACAGTCCAAAAACATGGATTCAAGGTACAGTAAATAATATGCTCTAAATTGCCCCTATCTAAAATATCCCCTGGGTGGCACTGTGGTTTAGTGGTTAGCATGTTCACCTCTCAGCGCTGGGGATTCAGGTGGAGTTGGGTGGAGTTTCCATGTTCTGTCCATGTGGGTTTCCTCCCACAGTCCAAAAACATGGATTCAAGGTGAATTAATAAGATGATAAGATGAGATATTCATCTCATCTCATTTTCTTCCATCCATCCATTATCTCCCACTTTATCTCTATTAGGGTCGTGGGGGGGTTCCCCATGCCCATCCAGAGGAGAACGTCTCGGGCGCTGGGCAGATACACCCAGGACAGAGCGCCAGTCTATCACTGAACACACACTCACTCACACAAACACACTCTATATGGGGCAATTTGGAGAATTCAATTGACCTTGATCCATGTTTTTGGACTGTGGAAGGAAACCGGAAAACCCGGAGGAAACCCACGCGGACACGGGGAGAACATGGAAACTCCACCCAGATGGGGATTCGAACCTGAATCCCCAGTGCTGAGAGGAGAACCTGCTAAACACTAAGCCACCGTGCCTCCCACTGACATTATCAGACAATGTTAATTATTATATTACATAATATTATATTATATTATATTCATCCATTCTCTTCAGCTTTATCCTCTATTAGGGTCGCGGGTGTGTGTGGGGGGGTTCCCCATGCCCATCCAGGGGAGAACATCTCGGGCACTGGGCAGATACACCCAGGACAGGGCGCCAATCCATCGCTGGACACACACTCACACACACTCACACACACACACACACACACACACACACACACACACACACTCTATATGGGACAATTTGGAGAATTCAATTGACTTGATTCATGTTTTTGGACTGTGGGAGGAAACCGGAGAACCCGGAGGAAACCCACGCGGACACGGGGAGAACATGGAAACTCCACCCAGATGGGGATTCGAACCTGAATCCCTAGCACTGAGAGGAGAACATGCCAAACCACTAAGCCACCGTGCTGCCATTATCTTCCACAATATACATTTTTATGCAGCGTTATGAACATTATCTGTAACAAATGATCTATTTTCTTAATAAAACATAACGGATAACGTTTTTCGGTTGTTGATATTTTCTTCCACTTTCCGTTTCCGCTGCTGCTCAGTAAAGGCGTCTGTCACACAGCCGGCGCCGACAGCTCCTCTTTAACCAACTCAGCAGCAGGGTTCCCCGGGTGGCCGACAAATTCACAAGGAGGCGCCACGATCCATCTTCCATGAACAGCCAGTAAAGGTCATTGATTACATGGCAGGTGAGAAATCTCTAATCCAGCTCTCCACAGGTCTCCTGCAGGAGTTCAGATGTTCTGACTGATCTTTAGTTCCTTTGAATCCTTTGAAACTTTATGCCTTAATGCAGGTTTTTCTTTCTTTCTCATTTAAATAACAATAAAACCATCTGATGCTCATTACAACCTCCTGACTGTCCATGAGATGTTTAGCAAACATTCTTTATGGAGTGCAGCTTCATCCCTGCAATCCTGCCCTGCGCACGCACTATAGTTCTTCTGATGATAGAACATTATGCAGATTAACTTCTAGACAGGACACTAGCACCACGTTTTCCAGACTGAATGAATGGTTTTCATGCTGGATTTCAAATCATGTATTTATACAAACACTTTTCAATTAATATAACATTAAAAAATAATATTAAAACTGGCGGCACGGTGGCTTAGTGGTTAGCACGTTCTCCTCTCAGCTCTAGGGATTCCCGGTTCGAATCCCAATCTGGGTGGAGTATCCATGTTCTCCCCGTGTCTGCGTGGGTTTCCTCCGGGTTCTCTGGTTTCCTCCCACAGTCCAAAAACATGGATCAAGTGAATTGAATTCTCCAAATTGCCCCATATAGAGTGCGTTTGAGTGAGTGAGTGTGTGCCCAGCGAAGGATTGGCGCCCTGTCCTGGGTGTGTCTGCCCGGCGCCCAGGATGTTCTCCCCTGGATGGGCATGGGGAACCCCACCGCGACCCTAATAGAGGATAAAGCGGGAGATAATGAATGAATGAAAATTAAAACTGGTGGCACGGTGGCTTAGTGGTTGGCATGTTCTCCTCTCAGCTCTAGGGATTCCAGGTTCGAATCCCAATCTGGGTGGAGTTTCCATGTTCTCCCCGTGTCCACGCGGGTTTCCTCCGGGTTCTCCGGTTTCCTCCCACAGTCCAAAGACATGGATCAAGTCAATTGAGTTCTCCAAATTGCCCCATATCAAGTGTGTCTGTGTGAGTGAGTGTGTGCCCAGTGATAGATTGCCCCCCTGTCCTGGGTGTATCTGCCCAGCGCCCGAAACGTTCTCCTCTGAGTGGGCATGGGGAACCAAAAGCAGAAGATAATGGATGGATATATAGGAGTAAGCCAATTGACCTTGATTGATGTTTTTTGGACTGTGGGAGGAAACCGGAGAACCCGGAGGAAACCCACGTGGACACAGGGAGGACCACCCGGATTGGGATTGGGATTGGAACCTGAATCCTTGATGACATCACCGTCATGCCCGTGTTTTATAATGACATAGGACTCATTAATTAAAACAATAGTCACAGAGGTGCAGTGGCACGTTTTTAATTTTCATGAGAAAACTAATCTGATGGTACATCTGCTTTCATAGTCCGTCACAACGTCGCCCCTGATCAGCGCTGCCCTGAACATAACTGAGCGCTCTGCACTGAGCGTGGTCCTGACAGTCACGCTGTCCTCTGTGCATCGATCTCAGTAACATAAACCAGTGTTTGTTATGGGGAGGTGCAACATGCACTGCCACAGTTCATTAACAAGCTACAATGCAATACAATGACTACAGGCAATCGGATTCACATAAGCGCTATGGAATTCCGTCATGTACAATTATGGAAAAATATCATCTGTCATTAATACGGTACGAATACAGAGCATGGAAACCAGCTGCTCCGCCGAAAAGAAAGAACCTTCAACAGTCTGGAGAGATTTACAGCACAAAAAAAAAAAAAGGCGTTAAAAAAGAAACAGCGTGAATGAGAACCTCTCAGGTGGTAGTGTGGAACTCCGTCAATAAGGTCTGGAGAAGCAGTGAGGTGAAGCGTTCCACGGCACTGACATATTTCCTAACAACAGGACTATGAAAGGATGTGAATCCGGAATCACGTTCGATCACATTTAGCAGTAAAAATGTCTGGCACAGAGCATCTCAAATCCCGCCCACTGTTAAATAGAGAATCCATAAAACTCATATGTACATTTTTGGTCACTGAAGTTAAACATGGGCGTCTCGCACACTCGGCATTTGAGTTTAGTATTAATTCCGTATACAAATTCCGCCATCGGATACCGCCGCTCTAAAGGAATGGTCTGGGAATGGTGTGTAAAAAGGTAAAAGGTGTTTAGTATTAAGCACTAAAATAAATAAGTCAACAGAAGCCGTGGGTCCAAATCAAAACAGCAGGTTCACACACAGCTTTTCAATCGTTCCAGATAAATCATCGACAGGTCGTCTCGAAAAATCCAGCTTTTAAATAAGCATGAAATAAACGGGGTGAGGATATCAGAATAACAGCATGGGTTCTGTAACAGATTAGTGCAAACAAGTAGTTTATATAAAATAAAAAGAGAAGAAAAGAAAAAGAAAACGCAAAGACGAAGACGTGAAGACACGAAGACCGAGCCTGAAGCTTATTCAACTTTAAAGGGAATGAAGTTTAGAGCTGGAGGAATCGTCTCCTCACAAAACCAGCACTGGGCGATCGTTCTCCGATGCGATTTCGGGTTCCGTTCCCACGTTGCGGTTCTCCTCTTAGGCGTTGATAGCCCTCCACCGGTCACTGTCAATGCTATTGATGCTGTTGCTTGTGCCGAACGGCCCCGAGACCACGTCGTCCAGGTACGCTCCCGAAGTGTCTATCTGTGTGCTGGAATAGGAACTGTGCTCCAGCTCCTTCCTGCTGCCCAGGCCGGCCGAGGTGTGAGGCAGGTGCACGTCCGGCTCGTCCGGCTCGTCGATCTGAGACTTGTAGGAGAACAGGATCTTTGGCTCGGACCTGAAGACGAGGCAGAGACACCGAGAGGATTGAATGGCGGGGTGTAGAAGAGTCCTGGTTTGAGATCAGATGTGCAGTGTGGGGTTACAATCAGAGGGGGCAGTGTGGAGGTACAGCGGGTGACACCGTCACCTCACAGCAGGGACACGGGTTTGATTCCGGGGTTGGTGTTGGCATGTTCTCAACATTCATTCATTCATTCATTAATTCATTCATTATCTTCCGCTTTCTCCTCTATTAGGGTCGCGGTGGGGTTCCCCATGTCCATCCAGAGGAGAAGGTTTTTCAGGCGCTGGGCAGACACACCCAGGACAGGGCGCCAATCCATCGCTGGACACACACATACTCTACATTTGGAGAACTCAATTGACTTGATCCATGTTTTTGGACTGTGGGAGGAAACCGGAGAACCCGGAGGAAACTCATGCAGACACGGGGAGAACATGGAAACTCCACCCAGATGGGGATTCGAACCGGGAATCCCTAGTGCTGAGAGGAGAACATGCTAAACCACTAAGCCACCATGCCGCCCCGTTCTCAACATTCATTCATTCAGTCATCTTCTGCTTTATCCTCTATAACGGTCGCGGGGGGGGGGGGTTCCCCATGCCCATCCAGGGGAGAACGTTTCGGGTGCTGGGCAGATACACCCAGGACAGGGCGCCAATCTATCACTCGACACACACTCTATATGGGGCAATTTGGAGAACTCAATTGACTTGATCCATGTTTTTGGACTGTGGGAAGAAACCGGAGAACCCAGAGGAAACCCACGGACACGGGGAGAACATGGAAACTCCACCCAGATGGGGATTCGAACTGGGAATCCCTAGTGCTGAGAGGAGAACATGCTAAACCACTAAGCCACCGTGCCACCCTGTTCTCAACATGTCTGGGTGAAATTGATCTCGAAGTAAAAATGTGAAAGTTGAAATGCAGATACTAAAGCTGAAGGTTTGTGATTAAGGAACCAGCCTTGTGACCTGCAGGGTCCAGGTTCGATTCCCGCTCCCACCATGTGACTGAAGTACTCCCCCCCCCCCCAGCACAAGGCACCTGAGCGCTGTATACAGGGTTATATACCTCTACCCCCGCCTACGTTCCCCTCTACCCCATCCCACTCTCCCTCTACCCCCGCCTACGTTCCCCTCTACCCCATCCCACTCTCCCTCTACGTTCCCCTCTACCCCATCCCACACTCCCTCTAAGTTCCCCTCTACCCCATCCCACTCTCCCTCTAAGTTCCCCTCTACCCCATCCCACTCTCCCTCTACCCCCGCCTACGTTCCCCTTTACCCCATCCCACTCTCCCTCTACCCCCGCCTACGTTCCCCTCTACCCCATCCCACTCTCCCTCTACCCCCGCCTACGTTCCCCTCTACCCCATCCCACTCTCCCTCTACCCCCGCCTACGTTCCCCTTTACCCCATCCCACTCTCCCTCTACCCCCGCCTATGTTCCCCTTTACCCCATCCCACTCTCCCTCTACCCCCGCCTATGTTCCCCTCTACCCCATCCCACTCTCCCTCTACCCCCGCCTACGTTCCCCTCTACCCCATCCCACTCCCCTCTCTACGTTCCCCCTACCCCATCCCACTCTCCCTACCCCCGCCTACGTTCCCCTTTACCCCATCCCACTCTCCCTCTACCCCCGCCTACGTTCCCCTCTACCCCATCCCACTCTCCCTCTACCCCCGCCTACGTTCCCCTTTACCCCATCCCACTCTCCCTCTACCCCCGCCTACGTTCCCCTTTACCCCATCCCACTCTCCCTCTACCCCCGCCTACGTTCCCCTCTACCCCATCCCACTCTCCCTCTACCCCCGCCTACGTTCCCCTTTACCCCATCCCACTCTCCCTCTACCCCCGCCTATGTTCCCCTCTACCCCATCCCACTCTCCCTCTACCCCCGCCTATGTTCCCCTCTACCCCATCCCACTCTCCCTCTACCCCCGCCTACGTTCCCCTCTACCCCATCCCACTCTCCCTCTACCCCCGCCTACGTTCCCCTTTACCCCATCCCACTCTCCCTCTACCCCCGCCTACGTTCCCCTCTACCCCATCCCACTCTCCCTCTACCCCCGCCTACGTTCCCCTCTACCCCATCCCACTCTCCCTCTACCCCCGCCTACGTTCCCCTTTACCCCATCCCACTCTCCCTCTACCCCCGCCTACGTTCCCCTCTACCCCATCCCACTCTCCCTCTACCCCCGCCTACGTTCCCCTCTACCCCATCCCACTCTCCCTCTACCCCCGCCTACGTTCCCCTTTACCCCATCCCACTCTCCCTCTACCCCCGCCTACGTTCCCCTTTACCCCATCCCACTCTCCCTCTACCCCCGCCTACGTTCCCCTCTACCCCATCCCACTCTCCCTCTACCCCCGCCTACGTTCCCCTTTACCCCATCCCACTCTCCCTCTACCCCCGCCTACGTTCCCCTCTACCCCATCCCACTCTCCCTCTACCCCCGCCTACGTTCCCCTCTACCCCATCCCACTCTCCCTCTACCCCCGCCTACGTTCCCCTCTACCCCATCCCACTCTCCCTCTACCCCCGCCTACGTTCCCCTCTACCCCATCCCACTCTCCCTCTACCCCCGCCTACGTTCCCCTCTACCCCATCCCACTCTCCCTCTACCCCCGCCTACGTTCCCCTCTACCCCATCCCACTCTCCCTCTACCCCCGCCTACGTTCCCCTTTACCCCATCCCACTCTCCCTCTACCCCCGCCTACGTTCCCCTCTACCCCATCCCACTCTCCCCTTACCCCCGCCTACGTTCCCCTCTACCCCATCCCACTCTCCCTCTACCCCCGCCTACGTTCCCCTTTACCCCATCCCACTCTCCCTCTACCCCCTCCTACGTTCCCCTCTCCCTACTCCCACACTCCCTCTCCCACCCCGTCTCTTTTCCATCCCTCCTACTTCTCCTCTTTCCCTCCCTCTTCCACTCTCCCCCTTCCACCCTCTCCCACTCCCCCACTTTCTCTTCGACCCCTTCCACCCCCTCTCTTTCACTCCATCTCCCGCCCTACAACATTCCTTCCCTCATTTTCCCCTCCCACACTCCCTCGCCCACCCCGTCTCTTTCCCACCTCTCCCACTCTCTCCCCTCCCACTACTCCTCTTTCCCTCCCACTCTCCCCTTCCCACCCTCCTCCTCTTTACCTCCCTCTCCCGCTCTCCCACTCCCCCACTTTCCCCTCCCACTCTTCCTCTTTGACCCCTTCCACTCTCTTCCACCCCCTCTTTCCCTCCCTCTCCCCCTCCCACCCTCTTCCTCTCCCACTTCTCCTCTTTCCATCCCTCTTCCACTCTCCCCCTCCCACCCCCATACCCCCTTCCACACTCTCCCCCTCTCTCATATTAAAGTGTGCATTAGTATATATGTTGTCACATGCACCTTGTACCTCTAAAGATTCTGATTGTAAGGTTGCTGAAACAATTCCACGACAAATACACAATTTAACTGAAGATAATCTAACAAAAGATCCATTTTTCTCCAAACAGAGCATCAAAACCCTGAAGTAACGATGGGAAGTGTTTATATATATAAATTCATTATAATACATACCCAAAGAAGCTTTTGAGGAAGGTTATGTAGATGAGAGGAGCGAATACAGAGAAGTAGAGGAAAGTAGTGACATCAACACAGCTGTGAACAAACACACGGTCAGAACCCTCATATAATAATAAGATAAATACCGTGTGGTTCGTTAAAAATGAATAATTAAATGTAACTCGTCTCACCACAGGCCTTCTGTGATATTAGCACACAGCAGAGCGCTACCCAGACCCTGCACCAGATTCAGCACGGACAGGATGGCAGCATAAACGTAGAACGCTCTCTTAGCTGCAAAAAGCAAAAATAACAAATCCATTTAATGTAAAGTTAAAACACTACAAGGCAAACTAGAATGGATTTTTATAATTAAGCGACTTACATGGCAATGAAATTCTTTCTCTGATGGGCGTTTTGGGCAGAATTACTATCAGAGAGTAAACCTGCAGGAGACAGAAGATCAATCCGAGACATTAAGATATCCAAATGCAGAACTGAATGTTCGAAAAGTGTGATCACAGCTACCACGAAATGCTCAAAATTCTGAAGTTCGGGTAAAGTTTGTGCTAAATTTAAATAAATTGCATAAACGTTTAGGGAAAGCGGCGACCATGAAGACGTCCATAAAACATATCGATAAAGCAAAACATGCCGCCACAAATGAACAACACGGTCAGCATGAAAACACAACTTTTTAGTTTGTTCTTGATTGTTCTGTTACAGGACTGAATCCAGGTCATTATTCTGAGAGTGTAGTTTAATAAACTGCCGTCACATTGTTAATTATTCACCTTTTCTTTGTTTAACATAGAATTTCCACATAATTCTCTGGATGATGCATGAAACGTGTTGTGTTAATCAAGAGAACACATTGTGTTAAAGATAAACAGAACGAGTCGTGTATTTTTGTAATAACAGTTAAAAGTTAGTTTTTTTGTCAGTATTCAGCTTCTGGAACTTCCTGACCTTCAGCAGTTTTTATAGAGACTGTACATTTACTTTCAGTTTTGATTTCTTTAAAATCACAGGTGCTTCACATTGAGGGGGGTTCCTTCTCTTTAAGATCTCCACACTGCATGTAACGTCCTTCTAACAGCCACTGTTTCAACACTAAACTAGTTACCCAGGTCATGTGACTGCTCTTTACACCAGCTGTGTGGAAACCCCCATTGTTTATTTTGCACATTTTTATTTAATTTTGATTTTTACATTTAGTCTTTTAAATAGACGCTTTAATTCAAAGGGACTTTCAAATGCGTGAACACTGAACAGGCGTTTTTAATTTCAAGTCTATATGTCCAGTTAAAGGAGCTACTTTGTTTAAAACCATATATTTTGGCATATACTGTAATTATATATATATATATATATATATATATATATATATATATATATATATATATATACATACACACACACACACAGGCATATACACACACACACATGTCTATGTGTGTATACACACACACATGTCTCACACACACACGTGCATGTGTGTGTTACATATACATAAATAAATAAATAAACACATAAATAAAATTATGGTGACTTATAGGGGTGAGCTGCAATATTCGCTGATTCGACGATTCAATTCGGAGAACCATAGTCGACTATGAACCTCATAGTCGAATGTACCATTTTGACCACATGGGGGCGCCCATGGCTGCTGCTAAGCATTAGTTTTTACATGAAATGTCTTTGTATTCGTTATATATATAGCCTTTTGTTAAATAAAATCATCCTAATTTCTGTTAATATTTTTTTTAAATGATGTGTGCGCTTTAACAATAGGCTACACATTAATCGGGCATCGAATAAAACAAATATTAACATTTATGTGTCTTTTTTCTGACAGTTACACCCGCAGACTCATGTCTGACTCACCCGCGCCATCCTGTGGTGAAATTTTAACTGATTCGACTATCAGTCGACTATAGGGAAAATCTGACGAATCAGATTCGACTATGAAAATCCTTAGTTGAAGACACCTTATTTATTAGCATGTTCACGTTCGAATCCCAATCTGGGTGGAGTTTCCATGTTCTCCCCGTGTTTGCTCGGGTTTCCTCCGGGTTTTCCGGTTTCTTCCCACAGTCCAAAAACATGGATCAAGGTCATTTAGCTGCCCTCAATTGGCTCACATACAGCGGGTTTGTGTGCGTGTGTGCCCTGTGACAGATTGGACGGGCATGGAGAACCTCCCTAGTCTCCACATGGCTCCACCATTCTGAAAATGCCATAAATGCTAATTTGTACTAACTGGTCGCTTCACGGAGCTTTTTTGGGGTGATTTTTTTTAACTGACTAAGAAAAAAAGGCACCAAACAAAACGACTTCCACAAATATAAGTTTCCTCTGAGCACAATGGCATTAATCAATATCACCCACCAAACTGGTGTTACTGCTGGAACCACGCAGGAGCGGTGCAACATCTCGAGCTGCTTCATGGTGGTTTGTAAAGAGTATATTAAGTCCTGCAGGGTCGCAAATACTAAGAATGTTGAAGGTTGTGATGATTGAAACAACGCGTGGATTTGTAGTTAGAAAAAGGACTAAATGTACAGTGACGGGCATCATCAGTTATTAATTTGTACTTTAATTAGAGCAGATTTTTATAAACAAATATATACGTTCTGCCTTAAAGGTTTTTACTTCAGCACTTTTAAATTAGCTTTGGTATTTATTTCTAGGCACAGTGGTTTAGTGGTTTAGCATGTTCTCCTCTCAGCACTAGGGATTCCCGGTTCGAATCCCAATCTGGGTGGAGTTTCCATGTTCTTCCAGTGTCCGTGTGGGTTTCCTCCGGGTTCTCTGGTTTCCTCCCACAGTAAAAAAACTTGGATCAAGGTCAATTGAGTTCTCCAAATTGCCCCACATAGAGTGTGTGTGTGAGTGAGTGTGTGCCCAGCGATAGATTGGCGCCCTGTCCTGGGTGTATCTGCCCAGCGGCCGAAACGTTCTCCCCTGGATGGGCATGGGGAACCCCACCGTGACCCTAGTAGAGGATAAAGTGGAAGATAATGGATGAATGGGCTAAAACCTCAAAACCTAAATACATACAACTGCCCTGCCAAGTACATAAGTACATGGATGGATGGATTTATTTCTAGAATTATCTACTTATTTATCTGAAAATTAATCTTAAAGTTAATCGTTTCAACTTAAGTTTCAAAATTGTAGATTCAATGCACATATAAGCCTTATTATTTTAAATCTATAATCGAAGTCTAAAATAAGGTTGACCGATGAACAGATTATTATTAGATTATTTACTGTGAGCATATAAAAATAGTTTTAGTGGGTCAATTACCAGAAAGAAGAAACAGGAACTAGCCAACCAGAAATGCCTTCCCCCGTGTCCGTAGATGTTGAAATCATCAGCAGAGAGATGCTGATCAGGATACTTAATCTCCAGTGTACCCTGTTATCAGAGACAGTCATGGAGTCTGATGAATACACTTCAGGTTTATGAGTGTCTCTGGTTGGTTACTTTAATCCCAGGCTTACCTGTGTGATCCGATCTTTCCCAAGCAGTAGCCTTCTTTCATTTAGAACTTGGAGAACTCAATTGACTTGATCCATGTTTTTGGACTGTGGGAGGAAACCGGAGAACCCGGAGGAAACCCACGTGGACCACACGGGGAGAACATGGAAACTCACCCAGATGAGGATTCGAACCGGGAATCCCTAGTGCTGAGAGGAGAACATGCTAACCACTAAGCCACCGTGCCGCCCTGTAAATAAATCTGAATCTGAAAATATTTTGACTATTTAATAATAATAACAACATAGGGCGGCACTTTGGCTTAGTGGTTGGCATGTTCTCCTCTCAGTGTTCGAATCCCAATCTGGGTGGAGTTTCCATGTTCTCCCCGTGTACATATGGGTTTCCTCCGGGTTCTCCGGTTTCCTCCCACAGTCCAAAAACATGGATCAAGGTCAATTGAATTCTCCAAATTGTCCCATATAGAGTGTGTCTGTGTGAGTGAGTGTGTGTCCAGTGATAGATTGGCGTCCTGTCCTGGGTGTCTGCTCAGCACCCGAGACGTTCTCCCCTGGATGGGCATGGGGAACCCCCTCCCACGACCCTAGTAGAGGATAAAGCGGGAGATAATGGATGGATGGAATAATATTAAACATAGACAGGGTGGAGGTAATCGTTTCCATGTTCTCCCTGTACTGTGTGGGATTCCTCCAGGTTCCCTGGTTTCCTTCCACAGTCTTATAGCATGGATTCAAGGTGAACTGGTTGCTCTTGTATGCATAATGAGGTGGTTTTTATATACAAATCACATGCAGTAAACTACAATCCATTGCCAAAAGTATTTAGACAGCTCTTAATCGCTGAATTCAGACTAGTTCCATTACCATAAAACATAATCAGGCTTCTATAACCCGAACTTTCACAAAGTTGTTTTACGTAGAAGCAGAAGCAGAAGAAAGTGGCTGATAAACAGAACTAAACCTCAGAAGCAGCAAAATCATTAAAACAAATGCTGAATAGACTGCATTAAAACACGGGCGCTTCAGTCTGACAGAACCCAACATTCAATGAGGAGGAAAATATTAATAAGCTTTAAATGTTTTTCCAGTTCCACCAAAACCAAGACAATCTTTCCCAAGCAGAAGCTTTGTTTAATTTAGAACAAATGTCATAATAATAATAATATTAATAATAATAATAATAATAATAATAAGACAGGGTGGAGGTAATCATGGCAAATTTAAAATACATAAAAGTTCTGGTTATCGAAAAAATTTGGGGAACAAAGACTGAACAAAGAGTGACGATGCTGTTCCTCAGTGCCTCAGGGTAGAACACAAGAGGCCATCAGGACCTGCTGCTTTCCTAATTTACTGCATCCTGAGAGGCGTGCTGATGTTTAGAGCTGGTGACGAGTGGTGGGAGGAATGGAGTCCAGGGTGCCATGGAGGTGAGGAAGTGAGGGGGTGAGGTGTGATGAGAGCTTTCGAACAGAGGACTGCAGAGGACTGGCAGAAGGAAGACAGCCGGACGTCCTTTGTGATTTTAATTGTAAATAAAAGTTAGGAAACAACAGGAGGCATAATGAACTTGTGTTAATGAATGCCTCCCGAGTCGTGCTATATGACGCAGATGCCGAGCTGTGCTATATGACGGTTTAAAGAGCTCTATAATCAGAGGTAGGGGTGGGTGACACGGCCCTAAACTCAGAAACAAAAGTGCTAATGCTGGGGTGAAGCTGTCCACTTTTTAAACGAGAGATAATATATTGATATTGTGCATTTAATGTGAGCAGTAATATCTCAAATATTCCTCTGTGGGGAATGAGGACAACCCCGCGTCAGCAGTTCTGATTACTTGTTATGCAGAAGTCACGGCGGAAAAGAAAATAACCTTTAAGATAATGTTTTACCAGCTAAGCAGCTTCAGTTCAAACACACACATCCCTGCAGCTTACCGAAGGCCAGTCCCAGTATGACGACACTGAGCTCGATGGTCAGCAGGAAGAAGCGGGTGATCTCCCACAGAACCTACAAACAGCAAACAGGCCTCATCAGCTTTAATTATGGAAAAGGCAGCGCTCAGCCACAGCCTGACCCACTTTCAGCAGCTCCCCTCCCTCCCTCCCCCACCCACCGCTTTAATTTATGCCACAGAGTCGGTCTGAAGAGGCCCACACAACGGCTCTGCTAATTCAAGGGAAAGACATTAGAACCCTGTAAAGGTACGAAGGAACCCTCTGATTAATAGCACGGCTCGTTATCATTCCAACACGACACACGAGACGAACACCGTGTCCTTACACCGAGCTGCGTTAGTAAACCACAATGTTCTCGTTATAATAAACGATCGTGTCGGTTCCAGCCGCAGGTGTCGGAGAATGATGTAACGCGGCGGATCACCTTTAATGAGAAACAAACTGATGTATGAGACAAAAACAGCTCGTAATACACACTCTCAGAGGGAGAGGATTCACAGGGATTCACTTAATGAAGATTAGAAATGTTTATATTAGGGGTGAGCTGCAATATTCGCTGATTCGACGATTCGATTCGGAGAACCGTAGTCGACTATGAACCTCATAGTCGAATGTACCATTTTGACCACATGGGGGCGCCCATGGCTGCTGCTAAGCATTAGTTTTTACATGAAATGTCTTTGTTTTCGTTATATATATATATATATATATAGCCTTTTGTCAAATAAAATCCTAATTTCTAGAGGAAAAAAAAAGAAAAACAAAAAAAAGGTTTTCTTTTGTTATAAAAACAAGTAAAATATAAATTTATTATTTTTTTTTTAAAAACTACGCTTATAGCGCCATCTTGTGGTAAAATTTTAACTGATTCGACTATCAGTCGACTATAGGGAAAATCTGACAAATCAGATTCGACTATGAAAATCTTTACATGAATACAGCCCTAGTTTATATACGGAAGACGTCACAACCCGCCGGCTACGATGGTGGAGACGTCACAACCCGCCGACTACGACGGCGGAGACGTCACAACCCGCCGGCTATGACGGCGGAGACGTCACAACCCGCCGGCTACGACGGTGGAGACCTCACAACCCGCCGGCTACGACGGTGGAGACGTCACAACCCGCCGACTACGATGGTGTGACGCATCACCTTCTGCTTTATCCTCTATTAGAGTCACGGGGGGGTTCTCCATGCCCATCCAGGGGAGAACGTTTCAGGCGCTGGGCAGATACACCAAGGACAGGGCGCCAATCCATCACTGGACACACACTCACACAAACACACTCTATATGGGGCAATTTGGAGAACTCAATTGACCTTGATCCATGTTTTTGGGACTGTGGGAGAAAACCGGAGAACCCGGAGGAAACCCACGCGGACACGGGGAGAACATGGAAACTCCACCCAGATGGGGATTCGAACCGGGAATCCCTAGTGCTGAGAGGAGAACATGCCGACCACCAAACCAGCATGCCGTGTCAGTTTAAATGTAAAAGGGGAAAAAAAAGGTTTCCTTATCAAGACAAACATGACTGTCGACCAAAACCAATAGTTTTGGTTCCCTCCTGAGTAAGAGTGAGCCGGCCGTCTGCGTCAGCAGGTGTGTTATTCAGTCAGTTTTAAAGTTTGATGAAATGAAAGCATGTTTCGAGGCAGGAAACCATAGCTGAAAAGGTCAGACTGTACCTTGTCTATTAGAACAGCTTTACTGGAGGCACTCACAGTCATGGACACGATGGCACGCGTGATGCCTACTGCTGCCACTACAAACACCTACAACACACAAATCAGACACGAGATTTAAATAAAACATCCATTCATCATCAACATCTTCTTTATTTCATCCTTAAAAAATCCTGTAAGCACTCAACCCTCTACTAGAGCTGCGGGAGGTTCTCCGTGCTCACCCAGGAGAAAACGTTTCGGGCGCTGGATCGATACACCCAGGACAAAGTGCCAATCCATCGCTGGACACACGTACACACACAGACACACTAAATAAGGGGAATTTATAGCAGCCGATTCACCTTGAATCCATATTTTTGCACTGTGGGAAGCAACTGGAGAGCCCAGAGAAAACCCACATGGACAGAATATCGAAACTAGACCCAGATTGGGATTCAAACTTGGATCCCGCATGCCCATCTAGGGGAGAACATTTCGGGCGCTGGCAGATACACCAGGGACAGGACGCCAATCTATCACTGGGCACTCACACACTCACTCACACAGACACACTCTATATGGGGCAATTCAGAGAATTCAATTGACTTGATCCATGTTTTTGGACTGTGGGAGGAAACGGAGAACCCGGAGGAAACCCACGTGGACACGGGGAAAACATGGAAACTCCACCCAGATTGGGATTCGAACCGGGAATCCCTAGTACTGAGAGGAGAACATGCTAAACCACTAAACCACTGTGCCATCTCAATAAAGAAAATATTTTGTTGAAATTATCTTTCATTTAATCCTCTACTAGGGTTTGGGGGGGGGGGGGGGGGGGGGGTCTAGGGTTCCCATGCACATCCAGTGAAGAACCATTGGGCAAATTCATGAAGGACAAGGTGGGAATTGCTGAGAGGTGGAGGTTCTAACCACTAGGCCACCGTGCCATCCTTGATAAAATATTATTAATTAAAATGACTTTAAAAATAAGGGCGGCACGGTGGCTTAGTGCTTTAGCATGTTCTCCTCTCAGCGCTAGGGATTCCCAGTTCGAATCCCAATATGGGTGGAGCTTCCATGTTCTCCCCATGTCCGTGTGGGTTTCCTCCAGGTTCTCCGGTTTACTCCCACAGTCCAAAAACATGGATCAAGGTCAATTGAGTTCTCCCAATTGCCCCATATAGAGTGTGTCTGTGTGAGTGAGTGTGTGCTCAGTGATAGATTGGCGTCCTGTCCTGGGTGTATCTGCCCAGCGGCCGAAACTTTCTCCCCTGGATGGGCATGGGGAACCCCACTGTGACGCTAGTGGAGGATAAAGCGGGAGATAATGGATGTATGAAGGATGGACTTTAAAAATGCAGGTTTTCGCTCACCAGAATGTAGAAGGCGATAAAAATAGGGCTGGGTGTTAGACGAATCTTGGCACGGGCTGATGGAAGCTTCCAAATCAGGAACACAAAGAAGGCCACGTTAGGCACCAGCAAGAGCAGGTCCCAATAACGCACTCTAAACAGAAACAAAGACTGGAATTAATTCAGATTAAATCATAAAATCATGGACCTGCTATTAAAACCAATAACATTTTAATATCAGATAAACCACAAGTCCAACTTCACCCACAGACAAAACTGAAAGTCTGCATTTCACAACGTGAACCAGCTGACGATCCTAATAAGGAAGTAAAGTGCAGAAAGCAACAAAGAGAGGAAAGTAAAACAGAACTCCAACATAAACAGAGGTCCTACAAAACAACACTGTTACACAAGCTTATTATTAATAAAATCTAACTAAAAATAACATTAAACGCATCATTCTCAGACTCAGGAAGTTTATTTTTGTCCTTTGAGGCGGTTATACTCGTGAACACTATACTTATACTTTAATAACGCTTTACACAACCACATCTCTGCACCTTCTAAATATATAAATAAATAAATATATATACATATTCATTCATTCATTATCTTCTGCTTTATCCTCTATTAGGGTCGCGGGGGGGGGGGTTCCCCATGCCCATCCAGAGGAGAACGTTTCGGGCGCTGGGCAGATAAACCCAGGACAGGATGCCAATCCATCGCTGGGCACACATTCACTCACACAGACACACTCTATATGGGGCAATTTGGAGAACTCAATTGACTTGATCCATGTTTTTGGACTGTGGGAGGAAACCGGAGAACCCGGAGGAAACCCACGCGGACACGGGGAGAACATGGAAACTTCACTCAGATGGGGATTCGAACCGGGAATCCCTAGCGCTGAGAGGAGAACATGCTAAACCACTAAGCCACCATACCGCCCTATATATATATATATATATATATATATATACACACACACACATACATATACATACACATGTATATATTATGTTCATATATATATATATATATATATATATATATATATATATATATATATATATATATATATATATATATATATATATATATATGTGTGTGTTATATTATATTAGGTCATGTTCTTCTAAGATCATTTTCATATTATGTATATACATTTATATACATCTCTACTTAATGCACCAGTCACTGGCCACTGTTATTAATGCACTTTATGTAAATAATGTATGTATGTATGTGTGTGTATATATATATATATATATATATATATATATATATATATATATATATATATATATATATATATATATATATATATATATATATACATATATATATATATATATATATATATATAAATTGCACTTCTGTTAGATGCTAACTCCATTTCATTTGCCCTGTACTTGTACTCTGCACAATGACAATAAAGAATCTAATGTAAATGTATTCATTCAGCAGCTTATCCTACATGGGGTCACAGAAGCAGCTCATTTCAACAATTGCTATGAAAAATATTTACTTACACAACTAATACATTCAGTTTTTAATAAGTTTTAGAATTGTATGTATTAGAACTGAGATTGTATAGAGTACATATGAACTGAACGGGGGGAGGCATGGTGGATGTCCAGCCTGCAGTCCAGATCTTTCTCCTATGGAGAACATTTGGCGGGTCATAAAGAGGAAGGTGCGACACAGAAGGCCCAAGAAGATTGAACAGTTAGAGGCCAGTATTAGACATGAATGTGAGAGCATTCCTATTTCTAAACTTGAGAATGTGGTCTCCTCTGTCCCCAGATGTCTGCTGAGTGTTGTAAGAAGAAGGGGGATGCCACACAGTGGTGAAAATGGCCTTGTCCAAACTTTTTGGGGATTTGTTGATGCCATGATATTTTGAAACAACATTTTTCCCTTACATTGATGCATTCTATCAGACTGATCTGTGATTTGTGTTCTATTCTGAATAAAATAATGACATTGCCATCTCCACATCATTGCATTCAGTTTTTATTCCCAATTTTAAAACTTGCAGCAAACTCTCTACTTGGATTTGGAACAAATCGGTAATTTTCCCCGAATGTTGAGCTTCCCCACTAATGAAAAACAACAAGGTGACAGAGTCAGAATTAATAAGGTTTGCTGAGCAGCGTTAGAGGGTTTTTTCGTTCTTCACCACAAGCTGCTAATGAGGACTTTCAGGTTTGTCACACTGAGAACGTCAGTATCACATCCTTATCAGGAAAGCACCTTAAATATCTCATTGGCACATTTAAATCGGTGGAAACCTAGTCAAAAGTTTGAAGACACATCATCCACTTATCATCTATGTTCTCAGTTCCACTTTCTGTAAAGCTGGACTTTGTAGTTCTACAGTTCCAGACTGTAGTCCATCTGTTTGTGTTCTACAGTACATACTGTGTACGTCCCCTTTACTCTGTTCTAATGGTCAGAACCCCAATAGTACCCCCACAGAGCAGGGGTTATTGGGTTGGTGCATTATTGTAGCCTATCCCAGCAGTGTGACTGAGGTGTTTAAATGAAGCTCCAGCAGCACTGCTGCACTAACACCCCCTCACCACATCAGTGTCACTGCAGAACTGACCAGAAACAATCCACCACCCAAATGATACCTGTTCTGTGATGCTGCTGACCAATAGAGAACACAGAACCAACAGAGGACTAACACACACAAGAACACAGATGTTCTACAGTCTGGAATTGTACAACTACAAAGTCCAGCTGTTTAATAAGTGGAGGAAATAAAGAATGGAGCAAGAAGGGGGCGTGGCCAAACTTTTGTATACAGGACAGATTTTTACACAAACCCTTAAACTACATACATAACGACTCAATCGACCAGACGTTTTAAAATCAAAAGAACTGCTGCTCAGCCCATAATAAAGCTTGAAACGTCAACCTTCAGGTCAATATGGTCTGGTTTCTTACTCACTGCTTTTAATAAAAGAATAAAAGTGGAGCCACTGCCGCTGAATCATTAAATCACGTTCCCTAAACACAGGAAACATGTAACCGCTGATGCAGGAAATGTTCCGAATGTCAAATAGAAGTATAGTTCTACCTGGAGTTGCCGATGTCTTCGTAAAGCACCCGGAGGCAGCCGTGTGGCCGGCTGATGTTGGCTTCTGACGGCCATGTGGGCAGAACCGACGTGTTCTCTATAGCCGGAGGTAACGTGTCATTACCGCCCGGGCCGAAGCTGCTCACCGTCACGGTTTCCAGCATTCTGCATTCACGCTTCAAAACACACAGATAGTCATGTTAAGCAACTTTATATAGTCTTCCCTCTGTCCCTCACTAAATACCCCCTAAAGACAAGAAATTACCCCAGTACCTCACAGTCACTCAAATTCAACCAAGAATTTACAGATTTAACCTGTCAATGTATTAAAACAAGGACCAGCAAAACACACAAATGCTGCTAAACTACTAATATGTTACGATTAATCATTTTTATAATTTAATAATTTATTTAAAGTAATATATAATATAATTAAATTGGGGCAGCACGGTGGCTTAGTGGTCAGGTTTGAATCCCAATGTGTCCGTGTGGGTTTCCTCCGGGTTCTCGGGTTTCCTCCCACAGTCCAAAAACATGGATCAAGGTCAACTGAATTCTCCAAATAGCCCCATATAGAGTGTGTGCGTGAGTGTTTATGAGTGAGTATGTGGCCTGTGATAGATTGGCGCCCTGTCCTGGGTGTGTCTGCCCAGCGCCCGGGGGGGGGGGGGGGGGGGTTCCCCATGTCCATCCAGGGGAGAACGTTTCGGGCGCTGGGCAGATACACCCAGGACAGGGTGCCAATCTATCACTGAGCACACACTCACACAGACACACTCTATAGGGGCAATTTGGAGAACTCAATAGACTTGATCCATGTTTTTGGACTGTGGGAGGACACCGGAGAACCCGGAGGAAACCCACGCAGACACGGGGAGAACATGGAAACTCCACCCAGATTGGGATTTGATTAGTGGTGTGAGGCGAACATGCTAACCACTAAGCCACCGTGCCGCCCTAACCAAGACTGGATTTTGGGAATGTCAGTGGGTAAATCTGTAAAATTAGTCTATAAAATCTGTAAATAGTGTGCTATAAACCATATATATATATATATATGGCCAGGACCCCAAATACATGTTACGATCAGATGACATATTTAACATGTGAACACTTTGGAACAGCTTGAGTTGTAGGGTGTGGAAACGAAACCCTGATTCCTGTTTGGAAATGGATCGATTGCTGAGATAAAGAAATAAATCAAGGCTACTCCGGTCCACAAAGTCCTTTATTAGCTCAGAGTCCAGGTCACAGTGAAAACAATATCGAGTTCCTCATGTTCGACGAGCAGCCAATCTGAAAAAGACATTTTGAAACTGATTCTCACTGCTGGATTTCAGCACTAACACCTACAGGTTCAGTTTGGTTAAGTGATTATCATTAAGCATAATTAATGTTTATTACAGGTTCAGTCCAAACAGCAGCTTCAATACACATAACCCATATAACCTGCAAACTGTAGAAATGCAAAAGTTTTTATTAAAGCGCTGACTAATTCACAGGCTTCATACGTTTACTGTTATAGTTACTGGACTACTTTATTGGGCTATCATATTATTTGGGAGGCTTTCCTCAATAAGAATAGAGAAATAATTTATACGCTGGAGCTAATGATCCAACCTTACAGAGGTTTTAAATGGTTGTACACTTTAATGAATTCATTTACATTATGTTTGTATAAAACCCAGCAGCTTCTAAACAGTTTCTAAGAACATAAGATTGGAGGATAGGACAGGATCCCCCCCCGCACCCCCCCCATATAACCTCCAAACCTATGTTATCAGTTCTCAGCTGCTGCACAGACATATGTGGAGTCATCTCTGTGTTGTCTGTTTTGAAAAGAAATCGACGTACACTTCAGAATACACTGTGATAACGACAAACAGATGAAATTCGGATATTTGTATCTCCTCTTTAGAGAACATTTAAATATAACATTTGTGTCCCCAAATCTTTCTGAAAAACTCATTTTATTTTAATCAGGATTTTTTTTTTTACAGGCCATGTTTTAGTTTGGGGGTGGCACAGGGGCTTAGTGGTTAGCATGTTCTCCTCTCAGCTCTAGGGATTCCCGGTTCGAATCCCAATCTGGGTGGAGTTCCCATGTTCTTCCCGTGTCCATGTGGGTTTCCTCCGGGTTCTCCGGTTTGCTCCCACAGTCCAAAAACATGGATCAAGTCAATTGAGTTCTCCAAATTGCCCCATATAGAGTGTGTTTGTGTGAGTGAGTGTGTGCCCAGCGATGGATTGGCGCCCTGTCCTGGGTGTATCTGCCCAGCGCCTGAAACGTTCTCCCCTGGATGGGCATGGGGAACCCCCCCGCGACCCTAATAGAGGATAAAGCGGAAGATAATGAATGTTTTAGTTTGGGGGTGGCACAGTGGTTCAGTGGTTAGCATGTTCTCCTCTCAGCACTAGGGATTCCAGGTTCGAATTTCCATGTTCTCCCCGTGGGTGTCGTCCGGGTTCTCCAATTTCCTCCCACAGTCCAAAAATATGGATCAAGGTCAAATGAACGCTCTAACTTGCCCCATGTCGAGTGTGTTTGTGTATCTGTGTGAGTGAGTGTGTGTCCAGCGATAGATTGGCGCCCTGTCCTGGGTGTATCTGCCCAGAGCCCGAGACGTTCTCCCCTGGATGGGTATGGGGAACCCCCCCCCCCCCCAGGACTCAAGTAGAGGATAAAGCTGAAGATAATGGATGGATGTTTTAGTTTTTCTCTTTTAATTTTTACATTCAGTAAATAAAATGTAATACAGATTAAAAATATGAAATGATTCATTAGGGTCAAAAACTTTGGAAGCTGGTTATGAGCTGGTCTCTATTATTAGCTATAACATTATATATATATATATATATATATATATATATATATATATATATATATATATATATATATATATATATATATATATAT
The DNA here is from genome assembly GCA_019802505.1 of Corydoras sp. C115. Lineage (NCBI taxonomy): Eukaryota > Metazoa > Chordata > Actinopteri > Siluriformes > Callichthyidae > Corydoras > Corydoras sp. C115. The sequence continues at coordinate 96,355 of JAFMOC010000072.1, forward strand.
ATATAATAAATAAAACATCTCTAATATTAGCTCTCGTTCTTCTGGGAAAGCATTCTACAAAAATTTGAAGTGTCACTTTTTCGAGGTCAGGAGAGTGATGTTGGATGAAGCGGCCTCTGAATCACAATCTTACATTAGGAGATAAAGTGATCCATTTTGCCTACAGTGCTAACAAACAGAGGAATTTGGCCTTCTTAATCAACCCACCCGTGCAGTGAAACACACACACACACACACACACACACACACACACACACCCACAGATTTCCTTAAGGATGGTTCCTTAACCACAAGCCAATGACGGCCCTTTTAGTTCATACTAAATGTGTTCAGTGGATTTGAGGTCAGGTTCTTCTACACCATGCCTTTATGGACTTTACTTCGTGCTCTTCTGTATGCTGGGGGGGGGGGGCCTTCCCCAAACTGTTAACACAACATAGTGAGCATACAATTGCACAGAATCTGTGACTAGGTGCCTGATTTTAAAAACATATGGCTGAATTAATTAGAACTGAATAAAACACCTCAAATTATTTACACAGAGACATTTTAATATCTTTATACATTCATTCATTACCTCCCGCTTTATCCTCTATTAGGGTCCCGGGGGGGTTCTCCATGCCCATCCAGGGGAGAACGTTTCAAGCGCTTGGCAGATACACGCAGGACAGGGCACCAATCTATCGCTGGGCACACACTCGCTCACAAACACACTCTATATGGGGCAATTTGGAGAACGTAATTGACTTGATCCATGTTTTTGGACTGTGGGAGGAAACCGGAGAACCCGGAGGAAACCCACACGGACACGGGGAGGACATGGGAACTCCACCCAGATTGGCATTCGAACCAGGAATCCCTAGCGCTGAGAGGTGAACGTGCTAACCACAGGGTGCCAATCTATCACTGGACACACACTCACAAACACACTCTACATGGGGCAATTTGGAGAACTCAATTGATACATGTCAATTGGGTTCTCCGGTTTCCTCCCACAGTCCAAAAACATATATTTCAGCTAAATCGAATGCTCTAAATTGCCCCATAAAGTGTGTTTATGTGTGTGTTGGTGAGTGAGTGTGTGCCCAGCAATGGATTGGCGCCCTGTCCTGGGTGTATCTACCCAGCGCTCGAAACCTTCTCCCCTGGATGGGCATGGGGTACCCCCTCCCCATGTCTCCATCTCCATGTCTCTGTGTTTTCTCCAGGTTCTCCGGTGCCTCCCACAGCCCAAAAACATGGATTCAAGGTAAAGCAAATGCTCCAAATTGCCCCACATAGCATGTCTAAGTGAGTGTGTGCCAAGCGATAGATTGGCACCCTGTCCTGGATGTGAGACACGACATCGACTGACACACAATAACAACACAGACATGAAACATTCATTCATTCATTGAATCTCCCGCTTTCTCCTCTATTAGGGTCGCGGGGGGGGGGGGGGGGGGGGGTTCCCCATGCCCATCCAGGGGAGAACGTCTCGGGCGCTGGGCAGAGAGACCCAGGACAGGGCGCCAATCTATCACTGGACACACACTCACTCACACACACACACTCTATATGGGGCAATTTGGAGAACTCAATTGACGTTGATCCATGTTTTTGGACTGTGGGAGGAAACCGGAGAACCCGGAGGAAACCCACGCGGACACGGGGAGAACATGGAAACTCCACCCAGATGGGGATTCGAACCGGGAATCCCTAGTGCTGAGAGGAGAACATGCCAAAGCACTAAGCCACCGTGCCGCCCCCAGACATGAAGCAGCAACCCCGAAATAACCCAAAGCTTAAGAACAAGAGCTATGACGTCACAATGTTTACTGTTATTGTGGACAGACTGGTGTCCTGCTTCGACACACCGGCTGACCACAGAAAACGACGAGAAGATGGACAAATGGACAGGTGAAACTTTCTGACGTCATAAATAATAAAAACCCTTATACAACTTTTATTTAAAAAATTTAAACGTTTGCTTACATAACGACATGCTAATGCTAGCCAGCGCACCCTGCTCCCGTACGGCTGTCAGATCAGCGCACATCAGCGTTTTTAACCCGGTTACATGTTCTCACTTAGTTTCCGTTGTTGTTTTTAATTAAATCTCTGGTTTAAAGCGACCTGGTTTTAATCCGGACGCAGAGCAACGTTCCGGCTGATCTCCGCTCAGTTAGCCGAGAGAAAGCTAGCGTTCAGCGGGGAACCCGGGCGCAGCTTACCTGCGCTTCAGCTGACCTGGAATCAGGAGGACTGCGGCGCTAAAGCAAACCTCATAATAATAATAATAATAAAAACTCTTTAATCCAAATTCAAACTGAAGCACCGAGCTCCGACACCCACATATAAACACTGCAGCGGCTACTGAGACTGCTGACGTCACCACGGCCACGCCCCTAACACTGCCGCCACGCCCCTAACACTGCCGCCACGCCCCTAACACTGCCTCCATCACGTGGCGAGCAAGTCCATCCATCCATCCAGTATCTTCCACTTTATCCTCTCCTAGGGTCGCGGGGGGGGGGGGGGGGGTTCTCCATGCCCATCCAGGGGAGAACGTTTCAAGCGCTTGGCAGATACACCCAGGACAGGGCACCAATCTATCGCAGGGCACACACTCGCTCACAAACACACTCTATATGGGGCAATTTGGAGAACTCAATTGACCTTGATCCATGTTTCTGGACTGTGGGAGGAAACCGGAGAACCCGAAGGAAACCCACAGACACATGGAGACATGTAAAGGGGGTTCCCCATGCCCATCCAGGGGAGAACGTTTCAGGCGCTGAGCAGATAGACCCAGGACAGGACGCCAATCTATCACTGGACACACTCACTCACACAGACACACTCTATATGGGGCAATTTGGAGAATTCCATTGACCTTGATCCATGTTTTTGGACTGAGACCGGAGAATTGAGAGGAAACACAAAGACACATGGAGACATGTGAAGGGGGTTCCACATGCCCATCCAAGAGAGGTGGTTTCGGGCGCTGGGCAGATACACCCAGGACAGGGTGCCAACTCATTGCTGGGCACTCACTCACTCACTCACCAACACACATATAAACACACTTTATGGGGCAATTTAGAGCATTCGATTTAGCTTAAATCCGTTTTTGGACTGTGGGAGGAAACCGGAGAACCCGGAGGAAACCCACTTGGAGAACATGGAAGCCACCAGAATTGGGATTCGAATCTGAATCCTCAGTGCTGAGAGGAGAACATGCCAAACACTAAGATTCAAGAAAATTTTATTAATATCACATGTGGTACATGAGATAAGAATGAAATTATGGGTCATGGACCCCGAGTACCCCGTTATTTTAAAGTTATAATTTAAATTAAAAATTCAAAAAAGAAAATGAGATAAATAAAAAAATATATACAGTATATATTCATTCATTCATTCATTATCTTCTGCTTTATCCTCTATTAGGGTCGCGGGGGGGTTCCCCATGCCCATCCAGGGGAGAACGTCTCGGGCGCTGGGCAGATACACCCAGGACAGGGCGCCAATCCATCACTGACACACACTCACTCACTCACACACACTCTATATGGGGCAATTTTGAGAATTCAATTGACTTGATCCATGTTTTTGGACTGTGGGAGGAAACCGGAGAACCTGGAGGAAACCCACGCGGACATGGGGAGCACATGGAAACTCCACCCAGATGGGGATTCGAACCGGGAATCCCTAGTGCTGAGAGGAGAACATGCCAAACCACTAAGCCACCGTGCCGCCCATGGGGCAATTTATTTGGAGAATTCAAAAGACTTGATCCAATATATATATATATATATGAACATGGACTAGAATTCTGACATATTGCATCTTGTCAGTCTCTTAGCATTCAGACACGGGGAGAACACGGAAACACCACCTAGATTGGGATTCGAACCTGGATCCCCAGCTCTGAGAGGTGGACGTGCTAACCACTACGCCCCCTGGTGGTGATTCCATTATTACAGATGTACTACAGTCTGTAATTGTAAAAGTACTAAGTCCATCTATATGGTAAGTTAAGAAAATAGATAATGGAGCAAGGAAGGGCCATGTCCAAACTTTTGGTTCTGTATCTGCCCTGAGACGCACTGGCAACCTGTCAAAGCACTTTCCACACATTTTGCCCTAAGAGAGTATCCCCACAAACCTAATATCCTTTGCAGCTTAATGAGTAAATGTTGTGCCACGTTTACACTAAACAAAACTAAGTGCTATTTATAGCAAACGTAAATTTATTATAAGTTTAGACAACAGCAATGACAATACAAAATATGATTAACATAACGGCCTGCGGGATAAAGTCCACTCAAACACTGTGTGCTTGCAAGATTACTATGTACACTAAAGTCACTAAAACCATAAACACTTTAATTATAACTGTTAAGCACATTGGCATAGCTTTTGAAAACCTCTGTTGTTCCGCAGATGTGACAATAAGATTTATGTTTACTTTTGATACAGTGCTGGTACATATACAGTGAAGAAAATAAGTATTTGAACACCCTGCAAGTTCCCCTACTTAGAAATCATGGAGGGGTCTGAAATGTTCTAAGGTGCAAGCTAAAAAAATAATCCATATATCGCAATTTATGATTTTTTTCATCATTTATTAATATGTTTATAAAGTCGCAGGGTGTTCGAATCAGGGTGTCGAATCAAGCTTTTACTTGGAATACATTTTTAATGCAACTTAAATGCAGAGTGTTTGCTGTTGCTGTTAAAACTACTACACAGGTCAACTAATGTATAACCAAAAAGTTGAGACACTTCAAAAATGCAATAAAAGCGAGACAATTGTCATGCGTTTTTCATTTAACCGTCAAAAACCCCCGAGAAATAAGCTTTCTCCTGTCTCCAAAAACCAAAATGAATCCTGTTTAATAAATGTAAACATTTTAAATTAATAGCTGCAACATGATGTTGGAACAAAGGCTGATTAAAACTGAAGAGTTTAAAGTATAAACAGTAGTTCCACTAAAGACATAGTCCCTGCAAAAGTAAGGACGAGACGAGCTTCACGACGTCGTTCCAGACTTTATGAGACACTTGTCGGTTAGTCCATGTCCTGAGCGTTATTTAACAAACTGTTCGAGTCTTTTAACGTCTACAGCTTCAGGAAGTCAGGAGAAAATCCCCGAAACATTTTCATGGAGAGCAGAAATAGTTAAAGATATTTAAATTAAAGCTAAACTGTTTTGATTTGTTGTTTACTTTTGTGGAAAAACATCATCTTTATTTTATTTTTTCATGTTTTTTTGCAGCATGTTCAATAGTTGTCCATCCATCCGTCCATTATCTTCAGCTTTATCCTCTATAAGGGTCGCGGGGGGGTTCCCCATGCCCATCCAGAGGAGAACGTCTCGGGCGCTGGGCAGATACACCCAGGACAGGGCGCCAATCTATCACTGGGCACACACTCACTCACACTCTATATGGGGCAATTTGAAGAATTCAATTGACTTGATCCATGTTTTTGGACTGTGGGAGGAAACCGGAGAACCTGGAGGAAACCCACACGGACACGGGGAGAACATGGAAACTCCACCCAGATGGGGATTTGAACCAGGAATCCATAACGCTGAGAGGAGAACATTATTTATAATAATGTCTTGAAAACCATGAGAAACATTTTGAATCATGGATTCTTTTCATATCCCAATGACGCAGAATTATGAAGAACAATTCGTTTCCTCACACAGTGTGATATGAGCCCTCGGCTGACCAGACATCATCCTTACTGCTAAATAGATGGGCTCAGTGAAAGTAACGTTAAAAGTACAGATGTGTGTTTTAGCTCCACTGACGTTGCTGATGCTGTAGAATGCCACCGTGTTGTTCCTAAAGCTGAGACAGATTTCCAGTTTTTGTAAGAATGGGGTACGGAGGGCGAGCGGAGCCTCTTTTCCTCCCTCATATGCCTTCAGTATGTTATTAAACCACATTAGACACCAAGCCCCACTGCTGCTCTCCAGCCCACTTCCAGTACCCGAACGAGGCAACCCCCCGTAACACAGACCCATAACCCACGGACAACCCTCAGCCTGCAGGACCCAGCTGTGCTCCCCTTTGGAGAAACTCTGTGAGCTCAGAGCCTGAAGGAAGCTGGTGAATCTCTGTGGTACCTCATCGTATGGTTGCTTGACGGCACTAAAAGTCAAAGTTTTGAGATTTTCTGACAAGAGCAGTTTGGGATGCAGAGTCTCCGGATCGAAAGGTCACCTCAGACGGGTTAAGGATGCTTTGCAGCTGGCGCTGGGCCACTCCCAAATTCACTCGGAGATCATTATAGAGTTGTCTCATTTCCAAACACAGAGGGTTCACGATGGTGGTGGTGTTCACCTGATCAGCGTTATCCGATCCAATGTTTCTGGACCGCTCACTCAGACAAGCGACACGGGATCGGACCGCCGTGATGGAATCTCCGACATCGTCACGCCTTTTCATCAAGCTGCTGACCTGGACCTCCGTCTCCTTCAGCTGCCCATGGAGGTCTGATAACCTACTGACTCTGGTCTCCACAATGTCCTCATTGGGTTTTAATTGGGAATTTAGAAGATCCATTCCAGTTGTACCGTAGCGTCTTAAAAGCTCCACCATCTCAGACAGAACCCCTCTGACCTGCGCTCTCAGCGTAGAGTTCGACGTCGTGAGGGCACTCTTTTTCTCCTTCGCCTTGGCTAGAAGACCACTGACCTGTGCAACATTGGCCTGGAGCTCTGACATCAGAAGAGTTAATTGACTCTGATCATCAGAATCAGATACTTCACCAGAGAAGGCCACTGTAGTCGTTTCATCCTTTACACCGTGTGTCTCTCTAGCCGGTATCTCTCCGGATGTTGGCTGAGTGGTGGACTCGTCGCATTCTACCTTCTTTCCAAGCATGAGGTTGTTTTGTGGGGGTTTAGAATCCCGACCGTCCACTCCACACCTTGGGCAGCGATATTCAGCTCCTGACAAATAGAAAATTTCAGGGGCCTCGGTCTTCTGCAGGCATTCCAGGCAGGAGGAATGCCCGCATTGAAAGGTACGTAGCTCCAAACACAGATTAAGACAGATGGGGCAGTGCTGTGCTGCACACTTCTGATGTTCTGAATCCATCGCAGGTTATTCCTAATCTGCACAAAAAAGCAGGACAATTCATTTACACTGTTAAAAAGTAAATAATAATCTCATCGCATTATCTTCTGCTTAATCATTTATTAGGGTAGCAGGGGTGGGGGGTGGTGGAGTCCCCCTGTCCCTCCAGGGGAGAACGTTTTGGGCAGTGTATATGGGGCAATTTGGAGAATTCAATTGACCTTGATCCATGTTTTTGGACCGTTGGAGCAAAACAAAATAATTAGTGCAATTTTTTACCCACTATAGTTCTTAATTAACATTAATTAGAGCGAAAGCCTCATTAGCTCATATTTCATGTTGTAATTTCACCGTTTGTAAAATAAACGACGCAGCCAATTACTGAAATACAATCTCCTTTAACTTGCAGTGATTGTAATTATCCATCTATTATCTTCCGCTTTATCCTATATTAGGGTCGGGGGGGGGGGGGGGGTTCCCCATGCCCATCCAGGGGAGAACATTTCGGGTGCTGGGCAGATAGACCCAGGACAGGAAGGCAATCTATCACTGGACACACACTCACTCACACAGACACACTCTATATGGGGCGATTTGGAGAATTCAATTGACTTGATCCATGTTTTTGGACTGTGGGAAACCGGAGAACCCGGAGGAAACCCACACGGACACGGGGAGAACATGGAAACTCCACCCAGATGGGGATTCGAACCTGAATCTTTATCGCTGGGAGGTGAACATGCTAAACACTAAGCCACCGTGCCGCCCCAAGAAATAATTAGTGCAATTTTTTTTACCCTCTATAGTTCTTAATTAACATTAATTAGAGCGAAAGCCTCATTATGTCATATTTCATTTAATAATTTTACCATTTGGTGGCATGGTGGCTTAGTGGTTAGCATGTTCTCCTCTCAGCACTAGGGATTCCCGGTTCGAATCCCCATCTGGGTGGAGTTTCCATGTTCTCCCCGTGTCCGCGTGGGTTTCCTCCGGGTTCTCCGGTTTCCTCCCACAGTCCAAAAACATGGATCAAGTCAATTGAATTCTCAAAAATTGCCCCATATAGAGTGTGTATGTGTGAGTGAGTGTGTGCCCAGCGATGGATTGGCGCCCTGTCCTGGGTCTATCTGCCAAGCGCCCGAGACGTTCTCCCCTGGATGGGCATGGGGAACCCCATCGCGACCCTAATAGAGGATAAAGCAGGAGATAATGAATGAATGAATTTTACCGTTTTGTAAGATAAACGACGCAGCAGATTACTGAAATACAATCTCCTTTAACTTGCAGTGATTGTAATTATCCATCCATTATCTTCCACTTTATCCTCTATTAGGGTCGGGGGGGGGGGGGGGGGGGTTCCCCATGCCTATCCAGGGGAGAACGTTTCGGGCGCTGGACAGATACACCCAGGACAGGGGGGCAATCCATCGCTGGGCACACACTCACTCACACACACACACTCTATATGGGGCAATTTGGAGAATTCAATTGATCTTGACCCATGATTTTGGACTGTGGGAGGAAACCGGAGAACCCGGAGGAAACCCACGTGGACACGGGGAGAACATGGAAACTCCACCCAGATGGGGATTCGAACCTGAATCCTTATCGCTGGGAGGTGAACATGCTAAACCACTAAGCCACCGTGCCGCCCCAAGAAATAATTAGTGCAATTTATTTTACCCTCTATAGTTCTTAATTAACATTAATTAGAGTGAAAGCCTCATTAGCTTATATTTCATGTAGTAATTTCACCGTTTGTAAGATAAACGACGCAGCCAATTACTGAAATACAATCTCCTTTAACTTGCAGTGATTGTAATTATCCATCCACCCATTATCTTCCGCTTTATCCTATATTAGGGTCGTGGGGGGGGGGGGGAGAACATGCCCATCCAGGGGAGAACGTTTCGGTCGCTGGGCAGATACACCCAGGACAGGGGGGCAATCTATCTCTGGGAACACACTCACTCACACAGACACACTCTATATGGGGCAATTTGGAGAATTCAATTGACTTGATCCATGTTTTTGGACTGTGGGAGGAAACCAGAGAACCCAAAGGAAACCCACGCAGACACGGGGAGAACATGGAAACTCCACCCAGATTGAGATTCGAACCTGAATCCTTATTGCTGGGAGGTGAACATGCTAAACACTAAGCCACCGTGCCGCCCCAAGAAATAATTAGTGCAATTTTTTTTACCCTCTATAGTTCTTAATTAACATTAATTAGAGCGAAAGCCTCATTATGTCATATTTCATTTAATAATTTTACCATTTTGTAAGATAAACGACGCAGCCAATTACTGAAATACAATCTCCTTTAACTTGCAGTGATTGTAATTATCCATCCATTATCTTCTGCTTTATCCTCTATTAGGGTCGTGGGGGGGGGGGGGGAGAACATGCCCATCCAGGGGAGAACGTTTCGGGCGCTGGACAGACACACCCAGGACAGGGGGGCAATCTATCACTGGACACACTCTCACTCACACACACTCACACACTCTACATGGGGCAATTTGGAGAATTCAATTGATCTTGACCCATGATTTTGGACTGTGGGAGGCAACCGGAGAACCCGGAGGAAACCCACGTGGACACGGGGAGAACATGGAAACTCCACCCAGATGGGGATTCGAACCTGGAATCCCTAGTGCTGAGAGGAGAACATGCCAAACCACTAAGCCACCGTGCCGCCCTCATTGTAATTATGTATTTATTTAATAACCTGTGGAATAAAGGAGCAGACTCCGGGTTTAATCAAACACTCTGCGGGTTTGTTGCTTCATTCTGAAGCTTTTAATTCAGGTTACGTTAGTTTCGTTTCCCCAGTTGTTTACTAACGACTATTTTTACCTCACAGACTAAAAGCATACTTTATTATACACGTATTTATTATATATATTATAATAAACAGTGAGAGACCGAGGTTTTTTTACCTTTAAACGTTCGTTTCTGAGGTAACTTTAAACTTCCTCGCGCACAGAGCAGCACCTGTTCAGCGAAGAGTGGATCCAAGACGAGCGAGTCATTCAGCCAACCGATTCGAATGAACGCCAGGAACCGATTCGCGTTTTCGAATGCCACGTGTGGGAGACTTTCGACTTTTCAACAAAATGTCGTCAGGTCTTCTTATTTAAGCTTTAAACAACAACATGGTTAAGTGTTTCGCTGCTGTGTGAAGCTACAGGGTAGCATTTGATATGTAAAAAAAATAAAAAATAAATGGAATAAATAAAACGGATTTGAATGTCATTATTAGAGAAACGAACCCTGCGGCCCGGAGTTCATACTGAAAATAACGAACACTGCGGCGGCACGGTGGCTTAGTGGTTTAGCATGTTCTCCTCTCAGCGCTAGGGATTCCTGTTTCGAATCCCAATCTGGGTGTGGTTTCCATGTTTCTCCCGTGTCCGCGTGGGTTTCCTCCGGGTTCTCCGGTTTCCTCCCACTGTCCAAAAACATGGATCAAGTCAATTGAGTTCTCCAAATTGCCCCATATAGAGTGTGTCTGTGTGAGTGAGTGTGTTCCCAGCGATGGATTGGCGCCCTGTCCTGGGTGTATCTGCCCAGCGCCCGAGACATTCTACCCTTGATGGGCATGGAGAACCCCCCCGCGACCCTAATAGAGGATAAAGCAGGAGATAATGGATGGATGGATGGAGAACATTACTTGACTATTTTAGGCCTTGTCCTCAGTCCAGATTTTATAACTGTTCTGCTCTAATATAATAAATCAGTAATCAAATCATTTTGTTGATTGCTGTACAAGCACTGTATATTTTACACATTTTAATATATATTTATATTTTAAAGAATGTCATTTTGAGGTCTGGGAATGTAACTTGATTATATATGTTCCCTGAGCTTGAAAGTCATAACCATTTACACCAAAACAGCAGTATTTCACCAAAAAAAAAAAAACTTTTTACAAACAAAGCAAAGCAAAGCATTATTATAACTGTTGATCAGAATTAGCCAATTCATCATCTAACCTTTTTTCTGAGAAAAGAAAATCACCAAAACAACAGAATATCATTACACATCAATTACATTTCTAAATAAATCAAATTTTAAGCTTCATCGAATGATCATTAAATATTTGCTTTAAGGTCTGTAAACATCATCCGCTTTATCCTCGACTAGGGTCACAGGAGGTTCCCCATGCCCATCCAGAGGAGAACGTTTCAAATTCAGTTGACCTTGATCCATGTTTTTGGACTGTGGGAGGAAACACTCATGGAAACGGGGAGAACATGGAAACTCCACCCAGATTGGGATTCGAACCAGGAATCCATAATGTTGAGAGGAGAACGTGCTAACCACTAAGCCACCGTGCCGCGTAAACATCATCCAACATAAAATAAATGAATTACTTACAAGTTCCTTTGATCCATCCATCATCTTTTGCTTGATTCTAAAGGGTTCATGCGCATAGAGGAAAGTTTCGGGCGCTGGGCAGATACACCCAGGTAAGGGTGCCAATCTATCACTGGACACACACTTACACAATTAGACTACACAGGGGCAATTTTAAAGCAGCCAGTTTACATTAAATCCATGAAACTGGAGAACCCGACAGAAACCCATGTGAACATGGGGAGAACATGGAAACTTAAACCTAGATCCCCAGCACTGAGAGGTGAATGTGCTAACAAATAAGTTAATTCATTATCTTCTGCTTAACCCTCTATTAGGGTCATGAGGGGGAGAGCGTTTTGGGCTCTATCGCTGGGCTCACACTCTATATGGGGCAATTTGGAGCCTTCATTTTGCTTTGAATCCATGTTTTTGGACTCTGGGAGGAAACCGGAGAACCCAGAGAAAACTTATGTGGACATGGGGAGAACATGGAACATGGAAACTCCCTGTGAAAGAGACGAACATGGGGAGAACATGGAACATGGAAACTCCCTGTGAAAGAGACGAACATGGGGAGAACATGGAACATGGAAACTCCCTGTGAAAGAGACGAACATGGGGAGAACATGGAACATGGAAACTCCCTGTGAAAGAGACGAACATGGGGAGAACATGGAACATGGAAACTCCCTGTGAAAGAGACGAATGTTTTAACCACTAAGCTTCCAATTATGAAATAACCCAAAAATGTGTCAAAGAGTGATGGAAATTTGAAATGTGCAAAAACAAATCACCATTCTGCACAAATACAAACTTAAAAAGCTGTTTTATATTCATTCATATTTTTACAGGATTTAAATGCAGTAACAGTCACATCCGCAGTTTTAATCTCTTCTTGTCTGGTGAAAATGTCCATGACGAAAAATAGGAATTTCAGGAAAGTTCTCCACTCACACAACACACATCATATAAACATGATCTAACCGTTAAACAAGATCAGCATGTGATGCTTATGAGGTCATTTCATGTACAGCATACAGTACATTCTGTTCAATGGTAACTAATTCTCTCATTTTAATTATCCATCCATTATCTTCCCCTTTATCCTCTACTAGGGTCACAGGGGGGTTCCTCATGCCCATCCAGGGGAGAACGTCCCGGGCGCTGGGCAGATACACCCAGGACACCATCACCCAATCTATTTCTGGGCACACTCACTCACACAAACACACTCTATATGGGGCAATTTGAAGAATTGAGTTGACCTTGATCCATGTTTTGGACTGTGGGAGGAAACCCATGTGGACACGGGGAGAACATGGAAACTCCACCCAGATTGTGATTCGAACCGGGAATCCCTAGCGCTGAGAGAACATGCCAACCACTAAGCCACCGTGCCGCCCCTCATTTTTACTTGTTGTAGCTAAAGATGCTGTAGACTCGTGACCCTGCAGTATAAACGACTTTTTAATGGGAATGGTTAGGAATAGGTGGCACGGTGGCTTAGTGGTTTAGCATGTTCTCCTCTCAGCGCTAGGGATTCCCGGTTCGAATCCCCATCTGGGTGGAGTGTCCATGTTCTCCCCGTGTCTGCGTGGGTTTCCTCCGGGTTCTCCGGTTTCCTCCCACAGTCCAAAAACATTCATTCATTCATTATCTCCCGCTTTATCCTCCATCAGGGTCGCGGCGGGGTTCCCCATGCCCATCCAGGGGAGAACGCCCCGGGCGCCGGGCAGACAGACCCAGGACAGGGCGCCAATCCATCGCTGGGCACACACTCACTCACACACACACACTCTATATGGGGCAATTTTGAGAATTCAAATGACTTGATCCATGTTTTTGGACTGTGGGAGGAAACCGGAGAACCCGGAGGAAACCCACGCAGACACGGGGAGAACATGGAAACTCCACCCAGATGGGGATTCGAACCGGGAATCCCTAGCGCTGAGAGACGAACGTGCTAACCACTAAGCCACCGTGCCGCCGTCCAAAAACATGGATCAAGTCAATTGAATTCTCAAAAAATTGCCCCATATAGAGTGTGTCTGTGTGAGTGTGTGCCCAGCGATGGATTGGCGCCCTGTCCTTGGTGTATCTGCCCAGCGCCCGAAACGTTCTCCCCTGGATGGGCATGGGGAACCCCACCGCGACCCTAATAGAGGATAAAGCGGAAGATAATGGATGAATGAATGGTTAGGAATATGAAACTATGGGAGCTGTGTGATATGAGTGCTATTAAATGATATGAAATGAAATTGAATTCAACTATTAAAATATATAACAAAAAACCTCACTAACTTCACCCTTATTGGTGTGTATTGTGTGCATGTATGTGATTCTCCAAAGTCAAAAGAATACTGCGTGCTCCCTCGTTTCAGATCTAATCCTAATTACATAGTGTCTTTACAGCAGGTTACGAAACTGTCCTGAAACAAGCCGAAATGTTCCTGATGTTCATATGCTGGTGAAAAAGAAAATCATTCAGACAAGTTATAATATTCTCAGCTCCTTGAAATATTAACATTAAAACATGTTTGCATCAGTAGAGTCGACACATCACTTTAACCCAAATGTAAAACGGAAAACCCTCATGATTTGCTTAAAAACAATCATACCACACTGCAAACGTTCAGCTTCAGAAATAAAAATATCTTTTTAAAGTAAATGATCTTTGGCAGTTTTAGAGAGAAGAAGAGAAATGCTTCATTCATTTATTTATACAAATCTCAGCTTAACCCTCGCTTGACTTTTTTGTCCAGTGGGTGTTGAATAGTGTAAAAGCGTCTAAAAGAGAAGCACCGGGGTGACGGAAGAGACCTGGAAATAAAGACTCTACAGTAAGGACAGGTCCAGTTGGGGTATAGGCTCCCTCCAAAAAGCGAAGTGGCTGTAGTCTGGGCAAGCAAAGGACACGGGCTGGCCTTCACAGAGCAGGGGGAAGAAATGGTCCACCAGCTTGCTTAGGTCAGTATACCTGAATATGCAAATATACAACATACAGCACACGTCAACTTTATTGGAGGGCTGAAGATTCGAGACTGTAGATAATTGTACTTACGATGTCTTTCGGCCCTTGTTGTTCTCCATGATGAGCTCGCCCTTCGGATTTACAGTGAAGATACGAGTTTCTGGGACTCCAACATTCTTATAAGCAAACGCGTCCTAGAAAAGCACAGATTTACAGCCCTGATCAGATGTTTTAATTATTAATTGGACATTTGCTTTGTGAATTAATTAGCTATGATGACCTAAAGGAAGCAAGGATTTTAAATTATATTCCATAACTGCATGGTGGATAAGGTTTAAAAACAAATACCCTCAGCAGAGTTACCAACTTAAAATACGCAATGATTAAACATTTTAGTGTCTTATAGTCACAAATAAGTTGGGGGGGGGGTTCCCATGTCCATCCAGAGGAGAACATTTGCAGATACACCCAGGACAGGGCGCCAGTCTATCACTGGACACACACTCACTCACACACACACACACACACACACTCTATATGGGGCAATTTGGAGAATCTATTGACCTTGATCCATGTTTTTGGACTGTGGGAGGAAACCGGAGAACCCGGAGGAAACCCACGCGGACATGGAGAGAACATGGAAACTCCACCCAGATTGGGATTCGAACCAGGAATACCCAGGTGCTGAGAGGAGAACATGCTAACCACTAAGCCACCGTGCCGCCCCATGTAAAATATTTTTAAAAAATGGGAGAAAAGATACAAGTAAAACATTTTATAGACAGGATAAAATGGGGACGTCTCAGTGCCAGAGATTCCCGGTTTGAATCCCAATCTGGGTGGAGTTTGCATGTTCTCCCTGTGTCTGCGTGGGTTTCCTCCGGGTTCTCCGGTTTCCTCCCACAGTCCAAAAACATGAGTCAAGATCAATTGAATTCTCCAAATTGCCCCATATAGAGTGTGTTTGTGTGAGTGAGTGTGTACAGTGATAGATTGGTGCCCTGTCCCCCTGGATGGGCATAGGGAACCCCCCCCCGCGTCCCTAGTAGAAGATAAAGCGGAAGATGTTTACATTAAAACCTTATTAAAAACTCAATGTTTTATTGCTCTCTAATACATTTAATGCTTCGCTCTCTCAGAATCCCAAGGTGCCAGATTTACTCTCTGAAGATAAAATGGAACTTTCTTAAAGCAACAACTTCTTGTATCATCTGGTTTTATATTTCAGGAGTGATGCTTACGTTGGTCCTGTTGCCAAAAGCAGCGTAAAATGGTTGCTGCTGTGGATTGAAGAGCTCTCTTATGTCTGACAGACATGTTATTTTGAAAACCTCTGGCTTCTTCTCAATTACTTCCCTGTAATAAATTTAACAAAAAAAGAATCAGTACAAATAAACATGTTTCATACGTGTGTAACATTAACTATGGAATTAAGGACAAAGATCAGTGGCAGAATCATGTCTACATCATCACTCATTGGCTTTGTATAATTAGATTAGATAATGAACAGAATTAGGGGTATGATGGTTCAGTGATTAAGACATTGAAATATCAGATATTTAAGAAGCTGTGTCAATGCACCACTCTGACTCTATGGAAGAGAATAAAGAAATAAAGAAATCTAATTTACTGAATCATACAAATTTCACCCCATTCTTAGTGTTATAGCCAAAAAACACACCTAAGACTACATGATGCAACTATAATGGGATTGTGCTATTGATTTTGTAAAGTTTGTAATTGTAAGTCAAATCTCACATAGAACAGCAGTTTAAACTTTCCATATACATGGTTGTGGTGTATATGTGCATTCGCTGCCCTGTTAAAGAATGTCTACAACATTCTGCCTGTGGCTCACCATTTGATTCTCACAAGAACATTAAAAACTAATGAAATGATTTAGGTCTAATAGACAAGCATTATCTTGAATTTATATATACACTATACATATTATATATTATTTATGATATTCATGTTCTATGTATGGCACATACTGTCACAAAGACCCGCACAGAGACCAACACACTGTTGTGGTCTAAATAGACAAACATTATCATAAATTTATAAAATAATATATATTTACACACACACACATAATATATATATATATATATATATATATATATATATATTACACACTACACATATTCCACACATATCCACACAGAGATCCACACAGAGACACAAATATCCACACAGAGACTCACAGAGATCCACACAGAGATCCACACAGAGACTCAGAGATCCACACAGAGACTCACAGAGATCCACACAGAGACCCACACAGACTCACAGAGATCCACACAGAGACCCACACAGACTCACAGAGATCCACACAGAGACCCACACAGAGACTCAGAGATCCACACAGAGACTCACAGAGATCCACACAGAGACCCACACAGAGATCCACACAGAGACCCACACAGAGATCCACACACTGTTGTGTTCTAATAGACAAATATTATCTTGAATTTATATTTTATGAATTTATTATATTCATTATTCATTCATTGATTCATTATCTTCCGCTTTATCCTCTATTTGGGTCGCGGGGCCCATCCAGGGGAGAACGTCTCGGGCGCTTGGCAGATAGACCCAGGACAAGGGGGCAATCCATCGCTGGACTATATTCATTATATATTATTTATTATTAATAAAATATCGGCAGCACGGTGGCTCAGTGGTTAGCATGTTCTCCTCTCAGCACTAGGGATTCCCAGTTCGAATCCCCATCTGGGTGGAGATTCTATGTTCTCCCCGTGTCCGCGTGGGTTTCCTCCGGGTTCTCCGGTTTCCTCCCACAGTCCAAAAACATGGATCAAGTCAATTGAGTTCTCCAAATTGCCCCATATAGAGTGTGTGTGTGTGTGAGTGAGTGAATGCCCAGTGATAGATTGGCGTCCTGTCCTGGGTGTATCTGCCCAGCGCCCGAAACGTTCTCCCCTGGATGGGCATGGGGAACCCCACCGTGACCCTAATAGAGGATAAAGCAGGAGATAATGGATGAATGAATGAATGAATAAAATATCATATTATTTATGACATTTAAGTTCTACATATGGCACACACAGACCCACAGACACAGAGATCCACACAGAGGCCCACACACACACTGTTGTGTTTTTTTTATACCTGTGTAATGCTGAGAATAAGCTGCTGGGGGCAAGCAGTACAGGTCCCTTAGGCAGTACAATGCCTTTATCATTGACCCATTGTAAGTAGCCTTTGGTGATGTCTGCCATGCCGATAGCACGAGCTGAACAGTACAGGAACTTGTAGCCATTTCTGGTAAAAATGAACAAAAATTGACAGGAATCAGTCAAAACTATATTTCTATAGTGCACAGTAGTAATACTAACCTGAAGTAAGAAAACACAGATATTAATCTAATATATATTACAAAGGGCTATTTATGGGAGTTCAGATGAAGCATGTTTCTCTTAACTCTTGTATCTTGTGATAGAGTTTGGCGATGCCTTGGTGAGTCCAGTCTTTCCCCAGCTGTGGCAGAATGTGACCCAAAGCATCTGACCTAGAGAGATTGTACAGAGCTCCACATTAACACGGTTTTGCTATTGTTTAAAGCTTTTAACAATTTCATAAAAATAACATGTTCAAATCTTTTATCACGAAAGGACAACAAGAACCAAAGAACAGAATGTGATTCAGACCTCCTGAAACGCACGGAAGTCTTTAATCAAACATTTAAAGAACATCAAGCACTTTTTTATAAATTCAATGTGGAGATTTGAAAAAAAAAAGTATTAAATGTAATTGAATGTGAACTGTGAGCAAATAGTTTTAAACTAAGAATAAACTAAATAGCTAAAACCACTCTGGAAAACTGATGGCTCAAATTACAACTTAATTAGTTTTAGAACCCTTCGAATCTGCAAAGCAAACTTTTATCCAATAGGATCATTAGCACTGTGTAAACCCTGGATAACGGAACATTCAGAGCTTAAAGCACAGCAAACCCACAGACTTAAAGGAATGTCATTCATGCAATCAGAAACTCACTTGGTAATAGTTCCATCGATATCTGAGATTATGACTTTATCATCCCAGTTCCACAGATAGATGGCTGCTTCACAGCGGCAGGTGCCCTGATACTGAGTGGTCACGCTGAACACAATCTTGTTAGCCCCTTCACATAGGTTTAGCTGCTCCTAGTACACACAAATACACACAAACACACACACACACACACAAACATTATATATATATATATAAGGCGGCAAAGTGGCTTAATGGTTAGCATGTTCTCCTCTCAGCGTTAGGGTTTCCCGGTTTGAATCCCAATCTGGATGGAGTTTCAATGTTCTCCACGTGTTCATGTGGGTTTCCTCCGGGTTCTCCGGTTTCCTCCCACAGTCCAAAAACATGGATCCAGGTCAATTTAGTTCTCCAAATTGCCCCATATTGTGTGTGTGTGTGTGTGTGTGTGAGAGTGTGTGTTCAGTGATAGATTGGCGTCCTGTCCTGGGTGTATCTGCCCAGCGCCCGAGACGTTCTCCCCTGGACGGGCATGGGGAACCCCTCCGCGACCCTAGTAAACAATAAAGCGGAAGATAATGGATGGATGGAGATATATATATATATATATATGTGTGTGTGTATGTGTGTGTGATATATAAACTTATAATTTAACATATTATATATATTTTTGTGTTTCATTCATAAGGAGTGGCACGCTGGTTTAGTGGTTAGCACGTGCACCTCTCAGCAATTCCTATGTCCATGTGGGTGTTCTCTGGGTTCTCCAGTTTTCTTCTACAGTCCAAAACCATGGATTCAAGGGAAATTGTCTGTTAATTTCCTCTATATAAATTGTTCATATATTTGTGTGTGTAAGTGATAGTGTGCCCAGTGATAGATTGGCTCCCTGTCCTGGGTGTATCTGCCCAGCCCCCGAAATGTTCTCCCCTGGATGGGCATGGGGAACCCCCCCCCCACGACCCTAATAGAGGATAAAGCGACCCCCCACACACACACACACACACACACACCTGTAGGAGGACCTAAAATACGTGCTTAGGCACAGAAAGTACAAACTGACTCCACACAGAAAGGACAGTTAAACCTCTATTAGGGTCACTAGTACACTCACTCACACACTCTCTATGGGGCAATTTAGAGCATTCAAATGACCTTGATCCATGTTTTTGGACTGTGGGAGGAAACAGAGAACCTGGAGGAAACCCACATGGGCATGGGCAGCATATAGAAACTCTATATAGAAGAATATAGAAGCTCTGAGAGGCGAACGTGCTCACCACTAAGCCACCGTGCCGCCCAGAAAGGACATCCGTTCACCCCAAACAGGAATCAAACCCACAACCTTCTTGCTTTAAGGCAGAAATGCAAACTTTTGCACCACTGTGCCGCCTCAGACAACAGGGTCAGCGTTACGGTATATTTAGAGCATTGAAATCTTACTATCTGTTTGGAGGTGAGTCGGAGGGACTTGCAGTAAATCTGGTTCAGACACTCCACAGTGTTCAAAGTCTCAGGTCCACTGCTCTGCCCCAGAGATTCAGACCCATCATCATCACTGGATAGCGGACTAGTGCTTTCCCTGCAAAGCGAGAACGCGTGAGAACAGGAAATAGAAAGAAGAACTTTGAGATTTTTAAGGTAATTCACAGTTGATTAAAACTTATGGGTTTTGATTTTGCTAACTATTGTTGTTTTAATTAACATTTTAGGGTTCAAATATTACGTATAAGCAGGAGGATGGCGGGTGTTCTAGACTAAACCTAGAAAAATCATTCTGACACAAAGCTAATCGACTCAGATCAATCTTACTTTACTGACGGAGGTTTAGGAAGCGATGGCAGGGCCTCGGTTTGGTTTCCTCCTTTTTCAGGCTGTGAGAGAGAGAGAGAGAGAGAGAGAGAGAGAGAATAAAAAAAATTATACAATTTACATAATAAAGTCAACATTTAAAATAAAAGACGAAGCATTCCAACAGTGCAACGTACTAAACCCACAATGCATTAATGTCAAAACCTTTTAGTAAAACATTTTTAATATGTAGTGATTTATTATCATCCAAGTGAGAGATCATTTAAAATATTAGTATTAATCGACCAATCGGAAAAAAAATAATCGTTAGATTAATCAGTAGAAAATGAATCGCTAGGTGCAGCCCTACAGCTAAGTATTTCATTTTATATCCATTCATCCATCCATTATCTTCCACTGTATCCTCTACTAGGGTCACGGGGGTTCCCCATGCCCATCCAGGGGACAACATTTCGGGCGCTGGGCAGATACACCCAGGACAGGGCGCCAACCCATAGCTGGACACACACTCACTCACACAGACACACTCTATATGGGGCAATTTGGAGAATTCAATTGACTTGATCCATGTTTTTGGACTGTGGGAGGAAACCAGAGAACCCAGAGGAAACCCACACGGACACGGGGAGAACATGGAAACTCCACCCAGATTGGGATTCGAACCGGGAATCCTTAGTGCTGAGAGGAGAACATGCTAACCACTAAACCACCATGCCGCCCCTCATTTTATATGTTTCCGGAAAAACAATAACACCTAAAATGAATGCTTTAGAGGTTTGTTCAAACACAACGTTTACATTTAGTATAATACTTCATATTAACCTGACTTTACATTTGGACAGTGTTTTTCAGCAGTGTTTGTTTGGGACCTTGGGTCCTGCATCAAGGTCAAAATATTTAGATTTGTCTTCAGCAGATCAGTTATCTGTATTTATAAAAATGGGTAGTTCGGGTCCTTAAATCTGATTGGCTAAGCCATTTGTCCAGCCATGCCATTATTGACAATAATGGCATCAGACATCTGATCATGATATACATGATTTTAAATCATAAATTCAGATTAATATGAATAGTAAGTTCATTCCCGATGCAGCCTGTTTCAGGTTTTTTTTTTTTTCTTTAAATAAACTGTGTTCTGTAATTTGGGGACTAGATGGCATGTCTTTGCTGAATAATATGTTACAGTTTTCAATTTAAAACCTGGACTTCCATCGCAGAAGACCGGTTTCTTGCCTTTATTAAACGCATTTATGAATCAAACCTTATTTCTTTATCATAGTGCGTTTGTAACCTTTTTATAAAAGCAATAAGACACTCGAGCTTGTGTATTATTGTGAATAAATCATGAGAAAGATGCTTCGCATCGGGCCTAATAACACTTCTTTCCCATGATTCCCCTAGAGGCAAGGTAGCTCAGTGGTTAGGGCAATGAGGGTTCAAATCCCAGGTCCACTGAAGTTACCAGTGTGGGTCCTTGAGCAAGACCCTTAACCCTCATTGCTGCAGGGATGTTGTGATGAACCCTGTGCTCACCTTGTAAGTCACTTTGGATAAAAGCGTCTAATAAATGACCAAATGTAAATGATTTATTCACAATAGTGGGCGTGTTAGCTCAGTGGTCAGGGTGTTGGGCTATCAATCTGAAGGTTGTGGGTTCAAATCCTAGGTCCACTGAAATTACCAATGTGGGGTCCTTGTGCAAGACCCTTAACCCTCATTGCTCCAGAGATGCTGTACATGTACCCTGTGCTCGCTTTGTAAGTTGCTTTGGATGAAAGCGTCTGCTAAATGACCAAATGTAATGCAATACACACCCTCGCGTACCCGTTTGCTTTATTAGACATTGCAACATACCTTTTTGCAAACTACAAATGAAGTTTTTCTTATTTAAATAAATTAAAAATTAATAAATAAATTGGGTCATTTAGCAGATGCTTTTATCCAAAGCGACTTACAAGGTGATCACAGGGTTCATCACAACATCCCTGCAGCAATGAGGGTTAAGGGTCTTGCTCAAGGACCCACATTGGTAACTTCAGTGGACCTGGGATTTGAACCCCAACCTTCAGATTGATAACCCAACACCCTGACCACTGAGCTACCACTCCCATATTATTTCACACAATTATTCCATACAATTTAGCTTTGTGGAATGTCAGGAAAATAACTGTCATAGCTTTAGATCTTCACGGCTTCTTTAAAGTAACCTTTGTTCTCCTGGCTGCTCTATATTTGCCTTCCTTAATCGGTCAATGACTTGATAAATGGGCTGCGTGCTAATCGTACCATATTCTCTCACTTTTAATATAATGACATAGTTTTTTAAATTTTTAAGACCTCCAATTATTTAATTTAGTTTCTTGATTAAATTACTTAAGGAAGAAATGTGGGGATGACATGCTTATTTAGTGGACTCAGGTACTTTTGACATCATTATTTTGTTTCCATATGTCATTGCTGAGCTTTAATGGTTTGTACATTGTAGCTCCGCTACCAGAGAAATACATTTTTTTAATGTTTTTGTGAATATTTACTATTACCTGTTTACTTTCCATGTCTTTTCGTCTCCAGGAAAACCACCAGCGGCCCGACTTTTTAGGCATCTTGTTCTTTACCAGTTGCTCGATCGTACTCTATTCAAACAATGGTCATAAACATTTCATCAGCGTACAGGATCTTTAAACCCTTTTATCTACATGCAAACATTACACACCTACAACAAACAAAGTAGAAGTGTACCTTGGGTAAATTCTTCTGGAAGGCTTGCATCGACAAAATGATTGGAGCTGCAACTGCCCAGTTGTAATAGCTGCAATAAATAACAGAACGCAAATATGTAAACAGGGCGGCACGGTGGCTTAGTGTTTAGCATGTTCTCCTCTTAGTGCTAGGGATTCAGGTTCAAATCCCAATCTGGGTGGAGCTTCCAGTTTCCATGTTCCAGGGTCGCGGGGGTGGGGTTCCCCATGCCCATCCAGGGGAGAATGTTTCGGGTGCTGGGCAGATACACCCAGGACAGGACGCCAATCTATCACTGGTCACATACTCACTCACACAAACACACTCTATATGGGGCAATTTGGAGAACTCAATTGACCTTGATCCATGTTTTTGGAAATCCCTAACGCTGAGAGGAGAACGTGGTAACCCCTAAGCCACTGTGCTGCCCCAATTTAATTATATAATACTTTAATTAAATTATTAATAGTAACATATTAGTAGTAAGGGGGCAGGGTGGCTTAGTGGTTGGCATGTTCTCCTCTCAGCGCTAGGGATTCCTGGTTCAAATCCCAATCTAGCTGGAGTTTCCATGTTCTCCCCGTTTCCATGTGGGTTTTCTCCGGGTTCTCCGGTTTCCTCCCATAGTCCAAAAACATGAATCAAGGTCAATTGAGTTCTCCAAATTGCCCCATATAGAGTGTGTTTGTGTGAGAGAGTGTGTACCCAGTATAGATTGGTGCCCTGTCCTGAGTGTATCTGCCCAGCGCCTGAAACATTCTCCCCTGGATGGGCATGGGGAACCCCCATACCCCCCAGGTAATGGATGGATGGATGGAAATATGTAAACAACATATCCCGTCATTTTATACAAAGCTCTCAGTTAAAGGTGTTGCACTAACTTGGAGTTGATGCAGATGACGAGGTTCGGATCATCGATGATTCCAGGGTTGCTAATAAATTGTTGATATGTGACGACGTGTTCCATAAATTTCTCTAAAACAACAAAACGACAAAAACCAGAGAACTCATAGTGAGCAGTGACCTCAGCTGCCTATTTTATTTTATATTTACATTTACATTGGGTCATTTATCAGATGCTTTTATCCAAAGTGACTTAAAGGTGAGCACAGGGTTCATCACAGCATCCCTACAGCAATGAGGGTTAATTAAGGGTCTCGCTCAAGGACCCACATTGGTAACTTCAGTGGACCTGGGATTTGAACCCACAACCTTCAGATTGATAACCCAACACCCTGACCACTGAGCTACCACGCCCTTACAATTATTTCGTATTGATTTACGTTATAAGTCTTTAGCGTTATGTATTTTTTACCTTTATTGATCTGTTTGGTTTGACCTGCAGTGCCACAGAGGGACATGGTGACATCCAGCAGGTCTGTGGTGGAGTCGGACAGATAATCAGTTCCACTGTCCGCGTTGCCAGTGCTCAGAGACTGAGGCGACTGCTGGTCCGACTCTGGGGAGAGCCTTGGTGGGACGATACCGAATTCAGCACCACACTGCGAAACCGACTCACCGTCACTGTGATGAACAAGAAACAAAAAAAAAACAAGTATAGGGTGGTTTAGTGGTTAGCATGTTCTAGGGATTCAGGTTCGAATCTCAATCTGGGTGGAGTTTCCATGTTCTCCCCGTGTCCGCGTGGGTTTCGTCCGGGTTCTCCGGTTTCCTCCCACAGTCCAAAAACATGGATCAAGTCAACTGAGTTCTCCAAATTGCCCCATATAGAGTGTGTGTGTGTGTGTGTGACCAGTGATAGATTGGCGTCCTGTCCTGGGTGTATCTGCCCAGCGCCCGAAACATTCTCCCCTGGATGGGCATGGGCATGGGCACCCCCCCCCCCAACCCTAATAAAGGATAAAGCAGAAGAAAATGGATGGATGCAAGATGCAAATGTAAAAAGGAGGCGGAACGGTGCATGGTGGTTAGCACGTTCTCAGCGCTGGGGATCCAGGTTTTAATCCCGATCTGGAATGTTTGGGTTCCTCCCACAGTCCAAAAACATGGAGTCAAGGTAAATTGATTGTTATAAATTGCCCCTATATACTCTGTGAGTAAGGGTGTCAGTGTGCCTAGCGATGGATCGGCGTCCTGTTCTGGGTGTGCCTGCACAGCACCCGAGGCGTTTTCCCCGGATGGGCATGGGGAACCCCCCCGCCACCCTAATAAAGGATCAATAATGATAATGAACGAATGAATAATGAACGAATAATGAACGAATGATAATGAACGAATGAAATTAAAAAGGTTCATAGTTCAAGTTGCTGTTTTAACTCCACCTACAAATTTATTATTACATATTTAATGCAAATTATTATAAATTATATTTATTACCTTGTTGCTTAACCAGATTAGAATTAATCCAGCAGTGTACTTAACTTAGGCACTGGTAGTATACAGATTACGCTACTAAGACTTGCTCCAAATACATATCGAAGGTGAATATTATTACATTACTATTCTATTGATTGCAACAATGGGCGGCACGGTGTCTTAGTGGTTAGCATGTTCTCCTCTCAGCACTATGGATTCCCGGTTCTAATCCCAAGTGGAGTTTCCATGTTCTCCCCGTGTCCATGTGGGTTTCCTCCCACAGTCCAAAAACATGGATGAAGTCAATTGAATTCTCCAAATTGCCCCATATAGAGTGTGTCTGTGTGTGTGTGTGAGTGTGTGTCCAGTGATAGACTGCCCCCCTGTCCTGGGTGTATCTGCCCAGCGCCCGAAACGTTCTCCCCTGGATGGGCATAGGGAACCCCCCACGACCCTAATAGAGGATAAAGCAGGAGATAATGGATGGATGGATGATTGCAACAATAAAGACTAAAGAAATCTGTTTATTTTAAATGAATCTGTAAGTTTGTGAAGGCAATGGTTTAATTTAAACATTTAAGTTTTTCTAATATTGTCTGACATCCCATTAAAATAACAAACGGGTTTGTGGCCTGTGTTACCTTTTGGGAAAATAAAGTGCCACTTTCTCAGGGTGTAGTGATGACAAGTCCTCTAAATAAATATCTGCTGGACCCAGATGCTGATTGCGCCGACCTGTGAGGAGAGAGATGCAGGGTACAGAATTAGGAAAATAATAATAATAATAATAATAATAATAATAGGCACGGTGGCTTAGTGGTTGGCATGTTCTCCTCTCACTGCTAGGGATCACCGGTTCGAATCCCAATCTGGGTGGAGTTTCCATGTTCTCCCCGTGTCCATGTGGGTTTCCTCCGGGTTCTCCGGTTTCCTCCCACAGTCCAAAAACATGGATCAAGGTCAATTGATTTTCCCAAATTGCCCCATATAGAGTGTGTCTGTGTGAGTGAGTGTGTGCCCAGAGATGGATTGGCACCCTGTCCTGGGTGTATCTGCCCAGCGCCCGAAACGTTCTCCCCTGGATGGGCATGGGGAACCCCTCCCGCAAACCTAATAGAGGACAAAGCGGAAGATAATGGATGGATAATAATAATAATAATAATAATAGATTAAAAAAGCTAATGTTATGCTGCAAACCCTCTACCCTTTTTGGTTTTCTGCAGTTCTGCGGCTTCAGACATGGACTGAGGACGGGCAGACTGTCCCTCTGGTTGTGCAGCAGATTCCAAAACCGGTGTCAAACCAGAACTTGTCGTCTCCCGATCGGTCTGTTGAACTTCTTCTTCCAGTGGTCCTTCCTCGTCTGCGAATACTTCTGTACAAGGGTCAATGCCAACGTCTTTTTCCAAAGACAACGTGTTTTGTGAAACATTCCTCTGAGCGATTTCTGTAACAGCTTCGGGTGAGCTTACAGAGGAAGTCAGTGTTTCTGAATACCCCACGCCGTCTGATCCATCTTGTTTTGACAGACTAACAACGTCAGTGCTGTTTATGTGTCTCTCAGGACAATTTAAGTTTAGATTCTCTGCATCAGCATTAGTGACGATCTCATTAATAGTGGTTTTGTTATGTGAATGAGCTTTTTGAGGATCGTCATCTGTGCTACATGTGGTAGTATTCAACACTGAAGACTGTTGATCGTCGCCCTCCTCAAGTCCGGTTGTCTCCAATCGGGACAGTACAAGTGGGGAGGATTGGTGATTGGGGGGTGAAGTTTCTGAGTCTGTGTCTGGGGATGAAGGAGAATCCGAGAGACTGTCCGGCTGCGTTTCAAATGTCCGTGGTTCTGGTCTTACTACGGAGGAATCAGAAAGCTCCATGTCAAACGATGACTGTCGTTTTATGGTACGGAAGTGGGAATTGCTGGAGGTTGTAAGCACAGCTGGTGGGGTACAAGGCCGCTCCGGCACGCCTCGCTGGGACTGACATACCTATAAATGAAATATACAACGTTAGTTCAATTTTAAATGATTAGAAATACAAAAAGATGCATCGGGAAGTTAGAGAACCTCAGGAAATGCACCCCAGGTCCACTGCATCTGAGGCCCAGGTGCCTCCTGAGGCTTCACCAACAACTCAGAGTCACTTTTAGGAGACGTAGGTCGACTGAAGAACACACTATACAGAGTGAACAGACAGAAAAACTAATTCACAAATCTCACAATCAATCACAGAGTGAAAGGTCAGAGGAACTCACATCACTCAGACATCACACTCATGAACAGCTGAACATTAAAGCACTACGTTCTGGATACAGTCTAAGAACACGGGGTTCCCCATGCCCATCCAGGGGAGAACATTTCGGGCACTGGGCAGATACACACAGGACAGGGCGCCAATCTATCACTGGGCACTAGGGGTGTATTCAACTAAAGATTTTCATAGTCGAATCTGATTCGTTAGATTTTCCCTATAGTCGACTGATAGTCGAATCAGTTAAAATTTCACCACAAGATGACGCTATAAGCGTAGTTTTTTTTTTTATATTTTACTTGTTTTTCTAACAAAAGAAAACCTTTTTTTTTTCTTTTTTTTTTAGAAATTATGATGATTTTATTTGACAAAAGGCTATATATATATATATATATATATACAGTTGTGATCAAATTTATTCAACCCCCACTGAAATAAAGTGTTTTGGCCAGTTTGACATTGATTTGGATCATTTCAGTCATCTTATTTACAATTATATCAAAGAGGCACTTATAAATTAGACAAATATAACATAATATTTATGATGGAATAACCACAAATGTCTTTACTGTGCTCACATCATTATCAGTTTTATTCAACCCCCTAGTGACATTATTTTTTAGTACTTAGTACAACATCCTTTTCCAGTTATGACAGCTTTCAAGCATGAAGCATAGCTTGACACAAGTGTCTTGCAGCGACCTATGGGTATCTTAGCCCATTCTTCATGGGCAAAAGCCTCCAGTTCAGTCACATTCTTAGGCTTGCGCACTGCAACTACCTTCTTTAGGTCCCACCAGAGGTTCTCAATTGGATTTAAGTCTGGTGATTGCGATGGCCACTCTAGAATGTTCCAGCCTTTCATGTTCAACCATGCTCTAGTGGACTTGGATGTGTGCTTCGGATCATTGTCCTGTTGGAAGGTCCAACGTCTCCCAAGCCGCAGGTTTGTGACTGACTCCATCACATTTTCCTCCAAGATCTCCTGGTACTGAAGGGAATTCATGGTACCCTGCACACGTTGAAGCTTTCCTGTACCATTAGAAGCAAAACAGCCCCAAAGCATAATTGACCCCCCGCCATGCTTCACAGTAGGCAAGGTGTTCTTTTGTTCATAAGCCTGGTTCTTCCTCCTCCAAACATAGCGCTGGTCCATTGTCCCAAACAGTTCTAATTTAGTTTCATCTGACCACAGTACACTGTCCCAAAACCTTTGTGGCTTGTCCACATGACTTTTGGCATACTGCAGTCGACTTTTCTTGTTCTTTGGAGTCAGCAAGGGGGTGCGCCTGGGAGTTCTGGCATGGAGGTCTTCGTTATGCAGTGCGCGCCTTATTGTCTGAGCTGAAACTTCAGTGCCCACATCTGACAGGTCTTTTTCAGTTCCTTAGCAGTCACGCGGGGATTTTTTCTCCACATTACGCTTCAGGTAGCGCACAGCAGTCGCGGTCAGGATCTTCTTTCTGCCACGACCAGGTAACGTTTCCACTGTGCCCTTTAACTTGAACTTGCGAATGATACTTCCGATAGTGTCTCTTGGAATATTTAACAACTTCGCAATCTTTTTATATCCATTGCCATTCTTGTGAAGAGCAAAAACCTCTTCTCTTGTCTTCTGGGACCATTCTCTTGCCTTCACCATGCTTGTAAACACACCAGTAGATGTCTAGAAGGAGCTGAGTATCACAGTCCTTTTAAATCTGCCTAATTGGTGCTTATCATGCTTGATTGCTGCTCGTTGACATCCACAGGTGTTTTCAATACCTGATTGAAAACATTGGAATGAACCTCTGTTCTTATGAGTGGTAGTTGTAAAGGGGTTGAATAATTGTGTCAATGAAGAAATCACAAAAAGGCCATTTAATACTTTATGACAAAAACTATTGATGCTATCTTAGTTGCATTTAGTTCTTTAACAAGTCCTTGTAAGATTTCATTATGAACACAATTACAAATGTGCACTGAATTCCATAAAACCCTTCGCAGCATTGGGGGTTGAATAAATTTGATCACAACTGTATAACGAAAACAAAGACAATTCATGTAAAAACTAATGCTTAGCAGCATGTTGCCCCCATGTGGTCAAAATGGTACATTCGACTATGAGGTTCATAGTCGACTACGGTTCTCCGAATCGAATCGTCGAATCAGCGAATATTGCAGCTCACCCCTACTGGGCACTCACTCACTCACACAAACACACTCTATATGGGGCAATTTGGAGAAATCAATTGATCCATGTTTTTGGGCTGTGGGAGGAAACCGGAGAACCCGGAGGAAACCCACACGGATACGGGGAGAACATGGAAACTCCACCCAGATTGGGATTCGAACCGGGAATCCCTAATGCTGAGAGGAGAACATGCTAAACACTAAACCACACTCTCAACCAGTGACTCTCAATCTATATAACTCAGCCTACACTGTGCTTTACGGCTGCACTAGCACTTTAGTTTAAATACACTTCACAATGTGTGTGTGTGTGTGTGTGTGTGTGTGTGTAGGAGGATGTCTAGTTTGGGTGTGTTTGTTACTTCTGTAATGTCGGTTATTGTGCTCTGTGAGCTACCGCAACCAAACTCCTTGTGTGTGTGTGTGTGTGTGTGTGTGTGTGTGTGTGTGTGTGTGTGAGAGAGCATAGTTGGCCAATAAATTTGGATTCTGATTCTGAAAAATGAAGCAATAAGCAGAGGAGGAACTACAGCTGGGTTCCAAACAGCACTACTGTACTTTATCCTTACCCGGTAAACACAATGGCAAAGTGCCCTCTTGTGGTATAATGTGGTACCAATGTGTTTTACCTTTCATTAGGAGAGCACTCTTCCTCAGAATGAGGATGTAGATCTCTGCTCTGAGCTCCATCCAGCTCAGCCGGCTCCTCAGACAGAGAATAGTACACAGACTTACTGCACAAACACATCAAGAGTTCATTTAGACACACATCGAAGACGTTTCCAACACACACATTTAAACAGCACAAATGAAACTTTAGGTTAAAAATGACTGCGTTAAAAACAATTACAAATTATTATTATATGAGAGTGTGTCCAGCGATGGATTGGACCCTGTCCTGGGTGTCCTGGATGGGCATGGGGAACCCGACCCTAGTAGAGGATGAAGCGGAAGGTAATGGATGGATGGAAGGTGAGATTGAGGTGCTTTAGACATGTGTAGAGAGGGGGGTGAGGTTTATATTGGCAAAGTGATGCTAAGGATGGAACCACCGAGCAGAAAGACAAAGAGAACATGCAAGTGGTTGAGGTGATGGAGGATGATGCTCAGGCTGCTCTACAGTGCCCCTATATGGTGTGTGAGAGAAGGGCAGCACAGTGGTTTAGTGGTTAGCATGTTCTACTCTCAGTGCTAGGGATTCCCAGTTTAAATCCCAATCTGGGTGGAGTTTCCATGTTCTCCCCGTGTCTGCGTGGGTTTCCTCCGGGTTCTCCGGTTTCCTCCCACATTCAAGAACATGGATCAAGGTGAATTGAATTCTCCAAATTGCCCCATATAGAGTGTGTCTGTGTGAGTGAGTGTGTGAAACAGATCCAAAAAATATATATATATATATATATATATATATATATATATATATATATATATGCATTTTATCCCCCACTTTCAATATTTCTAAAACAAAATTCTGACCATGCATTCATCAGTGACTCCTCTTTTCCAAAATGCTCTGGACTTTCCCGGTCCTCCGATGATAAGCTGCCATCCTGGCGTGGTGGTGCGTCAGAACGTGCACGCTTCTTACGTCGTTTTTTCCGCCTGGCAGAGGAAGATGAGGCTGTGCCGCCCGGACACTCGGCCATCCCCGAAATCTCTGGAAGTTCCGTAGGGATCGGGGACGTACAGAGATGAGCTGGGACATCTTCCTGAATGAGAACACACACTAAAAACTTCAGCACAAACACATGAACAATCGATAAGACTGATAAATGGAAGTTGCAGCATCACCATACCTCTATGCTTTCACTTTCCTTCACAAAGAATGCTTCTCCATTATCGCCGAGTTTCATGTGCAGGTCGATTGGCTCGCCATTGATTTCAATATCCACCTTAAAACATTGCAGATGTTCTGTAAGTTATCTGATCTTATCAGAGTGAATAAGCTTTTTATATAGGGGTGAGCTGCAATATTCGCTGATTCGACGATTCGATTCGGAGAACCGTAGTCGACTATGAACCTCATAGTCGAATGTACCATTTTGACCACATGGGGGCGCCCATGGCTGCTGCTAAGCATTAGTTTTTACATGAAATGTCTTTGTTTTCGTTATATATATAGCCTTTTGTCAAATAAAATCATCCTAATTTCTAAAAAAAAGAAAAAAGAAAAACAAAAAAAAAGGTTTTATTTTGTTAGAAAAACAAGTAAAATATAAAAAAATATATATTTTTTAAAAACTACGCCCTTAGCGCCATCTTGTGGTGAAATTTTAACTGATTCGACTATCAGTCGACTATAGGGGAAATCTGACTAATCAGATTCGACTATGAAAATCTTTAGATGAATACAGCCCTATTTTTAAATGATACCCGTCCTGCTGGTGTCTCACCACTTTCTCCTTCGAACGCAGGACTCCGAGTTTTCCGAAGCGCACGTGGAAGGGAGAACACTGAAGACTGCCATTCGGCTGCCTCACAACGATGACGTCAATGCCACCCGTCAGCGTAGCAGGGTTCAGTCCATGGTAAAGTTCTTTTACAGTTACAAAGACTGTCTCCGCCAAATGTCCCACGTAGTTCATGGTCTGGCACTGAGGATGAAATGATAAAAAAAATAAACCAATCATAAAACAAAACCCAAAACAATATCTGTCGCAGGCTGACACGGTTACAGACTTTGACAGCACGATTATTGTCCAAGAAATAATAACGATTAAATGATTATTAAGCATTAAATTACTTTAAACGTGCCCGAAATCACAGGAACAATACTCGGAATAATATTTTGTTATCGAAGAAAGACAATGCAGGGCGTGTGCTGAATATTATCTGAAAATATTCTTTAGAAAACAAAATATTACATTTATTCATTGATTATCTTCTGCATGGTCACCTGGGGGGGTGGAGGGGGGTTCCCCATGCCCATCCAGGGGAGAGCGTTTCAGGACGCTGGGCACATACACCCAGGACAGGCCGCCAATCCATCACTGGGCACACACTCACTCACACAAACACACTCTATATGGGGCAATTTGGGGAACTCAATTGACTTGATCCATGTTTTTGGACTGTGGGAGGAAACCGGAGAACCTAGAGGAAACCCACGCGGACACGGGGAGAACATTGAAACTCCACCCAGATTGAGATTTGAACCGGGAATCCCCAGGGCTGAGAGGAGAACATGCAAACCACTAAACCACCATGCCACATATTTAAACCAACATTCTGTCTCAGTTAAAAGCCTAACATTTGAGTGTTATGACACAGTTCTCTTACCTGAACTTATTTGTGGAATCGTAACAGATGTTCTGACAATTCGCAGGAGCGTTCGAAACTCAATCCGAGCCTCGTTTTAGAACACTCGATCAGACTAGACGTTCTTTAGTTTTATTGCTATGACAACCACCCCTCACAACGTTCCAAAGTTGTTAGGAGCAAACTTCTTTTCTCAGACATGTAGCTTTTACGGATAGTATATTGCTAATTAATCAAAAAAATAACGTAACTACTGCCAAACTACAGGAAAGTGTGGTTTTCAGCACCGCCCATCACCGACTGGACCTTTAATACAAATTCAGCATCAAAAAGTTTAAACAGCAGACAAGGACATCACCTCATCAGCTCAGAATCTTGGATTTGAGGATCCTTTGGAACCTTTGGACCGAAAGGCAGTGATTAATCCACAGACTTCCACATTTTCCAAAGAGCTCAAAGTCTGGCTTTGTTTAACAATAGGACTACGTCTTAATCCCCAGTTTAAATCTAAAAGTTCAGAGCCGACTCATTTTTAAATAGTCAGCCGAGTAATAATGACTGTTTTAGCAGGAACTGGAATCAGCTTTTATTCATGTAGCGTTTAATTATATTCTTAAACTATTACTCAAGACTTGATCACAAAGCCTTGTGCAATCCGACTTTAATAGTGTTTCCTACATTCAAAGGTGAACATGTCACTTGCCCCAGTGCCTCAGACATGATCCGACATGTCAGGACAGGTGCGGACTGTTTTCGTCTTTGATTTCGACTGAGTAAACTATTTTATTGATGTGCCATGTGTTTTAAGCTGCAGGCTAAAGTCTGTATATTTTAGATTAGTGATTCCAAATGCCGGAGTGAGTCCTCGTAGCCACCAGGGCACCATTTTACAAATACGTTTTTAATCTCATACCTCAAAGATTGTGCTGTTACAGGACACTGACGACTCCCTGTGTTTTACACATTGATAAACTTACCATAAATACACACTTTTTCATTATACACAATATGTAGCTTATTTAGGGTGGCACGGTGGCTTAGTATGTTCTCCTCTCAGCGCTAGGGATTCCCGGTTCCTAAATCCCAATCTGGGTGGAGTTTCCATGTTCTCCCCACACAACATACACACTTATATATATATATATATATATATATAATCACACACACACACACACACACACACACACACACACACACACACACACACACGTATATTGTGTGTGTAAAAAATGTGTGAATAAACACAGGATGGCAAGTGTGGCTTAGTGGTTAGTATGTTCTCCCCTCAGCGCTATGGATTCCCGGTTGGAATCCCAATCTGGGTGGAGTTTCCATGTTCTCCCCGTGTCCTTGTGGGTTTCCTCCAGGTTTTCCGGTTTCCTCCCACAGTCCAAAAACATGGATCAAGGTCAACTGAATTCTCCAAACTGCCCCATATAGAGTGTGTGGGTCTGTGTGCGTGAGTGTGTGTTCAGCAATAGATTTGCGTCCTGTCCTGGGTGTATCTGCCCAGCGCCCAAAACGTTCTCCCCTGGATGGGCATGGGGAACCCCCCCCCACGACCCTAGTAGAGGATAAAGCGGAGGATAATGGATGGATGGCATTACAGATTAACTGTAATCTGTAATAGCTGAACTACAGCGTGCATCTGAATGATGAGTAGAACCCGAAAAAATGAACACGAGAAGATCTCTAGTGCTAGTGTTCATTCTGTCAGCTGTATTTTAAATGTTCCTGCATCAAAAAACCACGAAGTTGTAATATTAAAAACATTATTGTCTTTGGTTTCTCGAGTTTAAAGTTTAGTTGTTTAACTAAATCATCTTTTTTAATTAAAAAAAAAAAGTTAATATCGCAGTTACCAGGTTATTATTGTTGTATTAATCAGATTGAAGTAAAAAACTAAGTGTTCTCCATCCATCCATCGTCTTCCAATTAATCCTATAGAACTTAAAGTTGACTTAAACAAAAAAAGTGCCAGAAATCACAGGAACAATCTTCGTTGCTTTGTTTTTTGGGTTTTTAAATTTCTTTTATGTAAACACAGAAAACATTTTGCTATAAAAAAAAGGCAATGCAGAGGATTTACCCAAAATAGTCAAATGTTTTGTGTCCCTTAAAGTACGTATTCATATTGCTTTTAATTTGTTTTCCAGAAATGATATAGTGAACAGGCAAATATGCTTTTATATAACTTTTTGTTTCATTCAGTGGAGTTGCACCACATGGTTTAAAGTTTTGACTACATATTTTTTCTATTAATATCATCACTACGATGTAAAGGTGCTTTTACGGTTAATTAATTGAAACATTTTGAAGTATGATTCCTTACAAAAACGATTAATCTCATCCCTGTTATAAACTAACTTCTTTACAAAAAAGTGCAATGCAATAAATACAATAATATGAGCATAAATCATTTCTTATATCCGTTTACATAGACATCATGTTCTGGCTAAACCAAACTAATAGAAAGAAACTGCTCACTTATAAATGAACCAGCTGTGCAGTAAGTAATAGATGAGCGTAAACCGTGACCTACCATTAAAGGGTTAAACAAACTGGGCAACAATAACCTGAGGAGCAATTATAACGTCTCACCCATAATGAAGGATGGACATGTTTCTTCCCTGCAGTGTCTTGTAACCTCCAGTTTCCATCTGCCATGCGGGGGCCAGAAGCTCCCTCATCCTAAAATCTAGGTCATATTCTTTGACCACAGTTCACCTTTAACCCTCTTAACCTCTTCTTTCACTTTGAGTGCAGAATGTAGTATGTACAGACTAAGAGCGACCACAACACAAATACAGCTTGAAGCTACGAGTTAAACCCCATTTAACCCCCGAAATTTAGACTGACACATACTACAAAAGACAAACTGCAAAATGCAAAGTCACACACACACACACACACACACAGTTTGTGATAGACTCAGCTATTCTTTTCATCCATTCCATATAATAGAGACCAACCATGTGCACACAGGACTTCAGAATTAACACGTTAACCATAAACCATATATAATATCACGACAGCAACACAAAACAAATGATGTATAGAAGTATAATTGTAATACATAAGATTTTATTTAGCAAATGGTGGATAAATCACCACTCACGCCACATAATCAAGAACTGATTAACAAAAAAGGGCTTAATTTAATCAATACTTAACTTTAATAAGTTGATATTTCATTTTAATTTTCTTACTGGATTAATGTTATTACAGTCTATACTCAGTGCAGTCTGTTTAAAATGCTGAGATTGTTATTTAGGGACACCGGAGCTGGACTCCTAACATAACCCAAAAGAGGACTATTGGGCCCTTTAAGGCCTTTAATCTTCAAGGTGTTTAAATTAGATTTCTTAATGTTGTACAGTTTCTTATTAAAGATCAGCATCTTTACAGAAGCATCCATCCATCCATCCATTATCTTCCGCTTTATCCTCTATTAGGGTCGTCCCCATGCCCATCCAGGGGAGAATGTTTCGGGCGCTGGGCAGATACACCCAGGACAGGGCACCAATATATTGCTGGGCACACACTCACTCACACAAACACACTTTATATCGGGCAATTTGGAGAATTCAATTGACCTTGATCCATGTTTTCAGACCGTGGGAGGAAACCGGAGAACCCGGAGGAAACCCACGTGGACATGGGGAGAACATGCAAACTCAAACCCAGATTGGGATTTGAAACGGGAATCCCTAGAGCTGACCACTAAGCCACTGTGCTGTCCATCAAGGTAAACTGAGTGCTCTAAATTGCCCCATATAGAGTGTGTGTGTGTGAGTGTGTTCCCTGTGATAGACCTGTCCTGTCCTGGATGTATCAAGCGCCTGAAACGTTCTCCCCTGGATGGGCGTGGGGAAGATGATGAAAAAATCAATAAATGTTCAATAATACTTCTCAGTTAAGATTTGCATATTACAATAAAGCTATCAATATCCTTTTAGTACATGATCAAGTACTTAATGTACTTATATATTTTTCCTCCCTTTGGCTTCCACTACTGACTCTCTACAAAGGCTGGGGCTCTTTAAATTTGTGAAATACTTTTGCCAAACTTGGTAGTTTCTTTGGAAAAAATATTTTAAATATTATATATATATATAGGCGGCACGGTGGCTTAGTGGTTTGGCACGTTCACCTCTCAGCACTAGGGATTCCCGGTTCGACTCCCCATCTGGATGGAGTTTCCATGTTCTCCCCGTGTCACGTGGGTTTCCTCCGGGTTCTCCGGTTTCCTCCCACAGTCCAAAAACATGGATGAAGTCAATTGAATTCTCCAAATTGCCCCATATAGAGTGTGTGTGCGTGCGTGTCTGTGTGAGTGTGTGTGGCCAGCGCCCGAAACGTTCTCCCCTGGATGGGCATGGGGAACCCCACCCCACCCTAATAGAGGATAAAGCGGGAGATAATGGATGGATGAACATTATATATATATATAGTATAATATATACATAGTATAATAATATTGACATGCAGGAGACTATTACTTTGACTAAAAAGCATTTTATTTGTTGTATGAGTTGTAAAAAAAAGTAAATACAATTAAGGCTGTCAAATATATAAATTACACAACGCGTCATAAGTGAAATAATCCTTAAAGCCACAGGGTGGCGACAAAGAGCAAATTTAGAGCACTCAGTTTACCTTGATGGACAGCACAAAGAGCAAAGGAATTGGCATGTCCTTTAAAAGCACATGAAAGAAATGCCAGCTGCAGATTGTATTCAGTAACATTTATTAATCAAACTGCTGTCCTTCTTCAGCGCTATAGTCACATCACAAGAACCCCATTTCTGTAAAGGGAATCTGTCTTGGACTGTCCTGGGCTTCGATTCCCAGTTCCCGGTTCGATTCCCGATCTCACCAAGTGCTACGGCTGAAGTGCCATTGGGCAAGGCACCTGACCACACATTGCCGCTCCGGGCATGTGTGCTCACTTCACTCAGTGTGTGTGTGTGTGTGTGTGTGTGTGTGTGTGTGTGTGTGTGTGTCACTAAACAGATGGGATAAATGTCAAGGACTAATTCCTCTATGTATACAGTACAGCAGGCAAAACAAAAAACATTATTTACTTTATAACTTAATTTAACAGCGTCTCGGTCTTCCTGCTGTGGACTGTTTTGTTTTCTAACTCCATAAAGAACAATTAGTGATGAAATGAAATGAAATGAAATGAAATGAAATGAAATGAAATTAGTGATGAAATGAAATTAGTGATGAAATGAAATGAAATGAAATGAAATGAAATGAAATGAAATTAGTGATGAAATGAAATTAGTGATGAAATGAAATGAAATGAAATGAAATGAAATTAGTGATGAAATGAAATTAGTGATGAAATGAAATTAGTGATGAAATGAAATTAGTGATGAAATGAAATGAAATGAAATGAAATGAAATGAGTGATGAAATGAAATGAAATGAAATTAGTGATGAAATGAAATTAGTGATGAAATGAAATGAAATGAAATGAAATGAAATGAAATTAGTGATGAAATGAAATGAAATGAAATGAAATGAAATTAGTGATGAAATGAAATGCACGTCAATCACGTCACTTGAAAAAGCGAAACTCCAGATCACTGCATTTTCATTGTATAGCATCATGTTTAATATGAACCAAGATAAAAAGCAATAAAACAAGTTGCATAGTTGGACAACCTCATGAAACTTTATACATTATACTCTGTTATACTCTTTATTATAGATTATACTCTGTTTATGAATTATATTGTTGTATCTTGAGAAAAGGGCTGTGACAAGACAGCACTCTAGTTTTATACAACATACAGCTTGGGAATGCATAGACATCCATCCATCCATTATCTTCCTCTTTATCCTCTACTAGGTTCTCAGGGGGGGGGGGGGGTTCCCCCATGCCCATCCAGGGGAGAACGTTTCAAGTGCTGGGCAGATACACCCAGGACAGGGTGCTGGGGTCACACACACAGACAATTTGGAGAATTCAATTGACCTTGATCCGGACGGCACAGTGGCACGTTCGCCTCCTGGTTCGGATCCCAATCTGGGTGGAGTTTCCATGTTCTCTACGTGTCCGTGTGGGTTTCCTCCGGGTTCTCCGGTTTCCTCCCACAGTCCAAAAACATGGTTGAAGATCAAGTGAATTCTCAAAATTGCCCCATATAGAGAGTGTGTGTGTGTGTGAGTGAGAGTGTGTCCAGTGATAGATTGGCGTCCTGTCCTGGGTCTATCTACCCAGCGCTTGAAACATTCCCCTGGATGGGGACCCCCACCGTGACCCTAGTAGAGGATAAAGCAGAAGATGATGGATGGATGGATGGATGACCTTGATCCATGTTTTTGGACTGTGGGAGGAAACCAGAGAACCAGGAGGAAACCCACGCGGGCACACGGAGAACATAGAAACTCCACCCAGATTGGGATAAGAACCAGGAATCCCTAGCGCTGAGAGGAGAACATGCTAAACCACTAAACCACCATGCCAACCAATGCATAGACAATATGAACAAAATGAGCAGGACACACATATAATCACTGAATTCATCAGGTTTATTCACTCACATTAATTATTCACCTAACCATCATCATCATCATCATCATCATCACCATCATCATCATCATCATCATCACCATCATCATCATCATCACCATCATCATCATCATCATCATCATCACCATCATCATCATCATCATCATCATCATCATCACCATCATCATCATCATCATCACCATCATCATCATCATCATCATCATCACCATCATCATCACCATCATCATCATCATCACCATCATTATCATCATCATCACCATCATCATCATCATCATCATCACCATCATCATCATCATCATCATCATCATCATCACCATCATCACCATCATCACCATCATCACCATCATCACCATCATCATCATCACCATCATCACCATCATCATCATCATCATCATCCCCATCATCACCATCATCACCATCATCATCATCACCATCATCACCATCATCATCATCATCATCACCATCATCACCATCATCACCATCATCACCATCATCATCATCACCATCATCATCATCATCATCATCATCATCCCCATCATCACCATCATCATCATCATCATCATCATCATCACCATCATCACCATCATCATCATCATCATCATCATCATCACCATCATCACCATCATCATCATCACCATCATCATCATCATCATCATCATCATCACCATCATCATCATCATCATCATCACCATCACCATCATCACCATCATCACCATCATCACCATCATCACCATCACCATCATCATCATCATCATCATCCCCATCATCACCATCATCACCATCATCATCATCACCATCATCACCATCATCATCATCATCATCACCATCATCACCATCATCACCATCATCACCATCATCATCATCACCATCATCATCATCATCATCATCATCATCCCCATCATCACCATCATCATCATCATCATCACCATCATCACCATCATCATCATCATCACCATCATCATCATCATCACCATCATCATCATCATCATCATCACCATCATCATCATCATCATCATCACCATCATCATCATCATCACCATCACCATCACCATCATCATCATCATCATCATCATCATCACCATCATCATCATCATCATCATCATCATCATCATCATCATCACCATCATCATCATCATCATCATCATCATCACCATCATCATCATCATCATCATCATCACCATCATCATCATCATCATCATCATCATCATCATCATCACCATCATCATCATCATCATCATCATCATCACCATCATCATCATCATCATCATCATCATCATCATCATCATCATCATCATCATCATCATCATCATCATCATCATCATCATCATCATCATCATCATCAGTGTTAAGAGTTTGGTGAAGCCCCCCATGTTCCTGCAAGACTGTGACCCAGCGTTCAAAGCAAGATCTACAAATACAAATACACTCACCCCCCCCCACATGACTAAATGGGATGAAAAAGTATTTTTACACACCCAATGCAGTTTCATTTGTCTATAAGTTTGTTATAAGTACAACTCTTTTAAACAATGTCTCCTTAAACAATGTTTTTTAGTTTGTAACAGAAACGAATGAAATCCTGATTTAAACGAGAAACATTTTTGAACGGACTGACGTTTGATACTGAAAAATTAAATGAAATAAAATGTGTACTCTTTAAAATCTCTTTATCTGTGTAAATTAAATATGTGACACCGAAAAGTATGGCACCTTAATTTCGTTATACCTGCTATAATGACAATAAAGATATTCTGATATCTTGTTATGCGCCCCCCCCAGACACCACACTGTGCCCCCCCCAAGAAGCACTGCTGTAGCTGCACGCATTCAGAAAAAAGCACCGTCTCTGCTCTACAGGACAATTTCTGAACCTGCCCCTCTTACCCTCACTATGTTTTTGTGAGATACAGCCCAACACATTCGCTGCTCTCTCGTTCTCGTTTGCTCGTTCACATTCGCTGCTCTCTCGTTCTCGTTTGCTCGTTCACATTCGCTGCTCTCTCGTTCACTGCTCTCTCGTTCTCGTTTGCTCGTTCACATTCGCTGCTCTCTCGTGATGAATGTGGCCTGGTGCTTCACCCTCACTGTGCTGCTAATCCTCACTCCGCATCGTTCACAGACTCTGTCTGTAACGCTGAAACATTCAGCATCCTCAAAAAAACACCACAAAACTAGCAATGAAACAAAAATAAATAAATAAAAACATTGGCAGCACGGTGGCTTAGTGGTTTAGCATGTTCTCCTCTCAGCACTAGGGATTTCAGGTTCGAATCCCAATCTGGGTGGAGTTTCCCTGTTCTCCCCGTGTCCATGTGGGTTTCCTCCCACAGTCCAAAAAGATGGATCAAGGTCAATTGAATTCTATAATTGCCCCATATAGAGTGTGTTTGTGTGAATAAGTGATAGATTGGCCTCTTGTCCTGGGTGTCCAGCGCCTGAAACGTTCTCCCCTGGATGTGCATGGGGAACCCCCCCCCCACGACCCTAATAGAGGATAAAGCTGAAGATAATGGATGAATATCGAGTGTGAATTTAAAATGTGACAAAGTTATTAAAAGTTAATCTGACTAATTAGTGTTAACTATTTTTTTTTACTACAACAATTGATAATAATAAAATTATAATAATAATAATAATAATAATAACAATTGTTAATTGTTATTATCCCCCCAATGGATGGATGGATAAAAACATGGCAGGGTGAATGAAGGCAGGTTTGAAAACACTAAACTGTAAGCGGTTGGCAGGGACTTGTGGTGATCCCTCATTTGTAAATCACTTTGCATAAAGGCGACGGCTAAAGGACCAAATGTAAATATAAATAGACGGGTGGGTGGCTGGTCCACACAGGGCACTTAACCCCATTGAACACCTTTAGGATGAATTACAATCTTGCCAGTCAGGGCATCCTGGGGGTGGCACAGGGGCTTAGTGGTTAGCATGTTCTCCTCTCAGCACAGCCTGAGACCTACATCTTTATCTACATCTTAATCAAATAACAGACACACTAACGTTCTAAGGTCCCTGGAGTCCAGCACTTCTGTGGTGATGCCTATTAAACAATAAAGATCATAACAAAATTATAATCTTTATAATCTCAGATTGGGATTGAAACCTAATAACGTTGGAGATAGATGCGGCACGGTGGCTTAGTGGTTTAGCATGTTCTCCTCTCAGTTCTAGGGATTCCCAGTTCGAATCCCCAATCTGGGTGGAGTTTCCATGTTCTCCCCGTGTCCGCGTGAGTTTCCTCCAGGTTCTCCGGTTTCCTCCCACAGTCCAAAAACATGGATCGAGGTCAAGTGAATTCTCCAAATTGCCCCATATAGAGTGTATTTGAGTGTCTGTATGAGCGAGTGTTTGCTCAGTGATGGATTGGTGTCCTGGATGGGCATGGGAAACCCCCCCACGACCCTAGTAGAGGATAAAGGGTAAGATAATGGATGGATAAAGGTCAATTGAATTCTCCAAATTGCCCCATACAGAGTGTGTGAGTGAGTGTGTGTCCAGCGATAGATTGGCGC
This sequence comes from Corydoras sp. C115, assembly GCA_019802505.1. Lineage (NCBI taxonomy): Eukaryota > Metazoa > Chordata > Actinopteri > Siluriformes > Callichthyidae > Corydoras > Corydoras sp. C115. Next base: position 139,391 of record JAFMOC010000072.1, read on the forward strand.
CCTGTCCTGGGTGTATCTGCCCAGCACCTGAGACGTTCTCCTCTGGATGGGCATGGAGAACCCCCCCCCCCATCACCCCCCCCCCCCCGACCCTAATAGAGGATAAAGCAGGAGATAATGGATGATCATAAAGGTTTCTAATAATTAAGAAAACGTCTCTTTATGGTTTACAGCTGCTACAAGGCGTTTATGGCAAAAAGGACCGAACCTGTTCATCATTAAACGTTTGAACGTCTCACACTGATTCACAATAATAACTTTAAACACATTAATAACAAACTTTGTGATAATAATAATAATGATGTTTGTAAACACATCAGTAAAGTAACGCGGGGTCAGTAACACGCCTCTTTCCTGATGTGATGTGATGTTGCTTCTGAATTAAAGCTTATTAGTTTTTGTGAAATGCAGAAGTTTAATGATTGTTTATTTCTTACCTGACAAGTTCTGCTCGCGACGTTGGGATCAAACTTCCGGACGCGAAAGCGTCGCGTTCGCCACGGTTTGTCGCTGAACACGTCAATCACGGCTTCAGCTAATCAGAGCCCGAGACGTGGGTAACGCCCTTCACATGTTTGCAGTTTAGCCTTGTTGAATGGTGAGAGTGACCACCAGAGGGCGCACGGGGTTTAATTCACTCATTATCTCCCGCTTTATCCTCTATTAGGGTCGCGGTGGGGTTCCCCATGCCCATACAGGGGAGAACGTTTTGGGCGTTGGGCAGATAGACCCAGGACAGGACGCCAATCTATCACTGGATACACAATCACTCACACAAACACACTCTATATGGGGCAATTTGGAGAACTCAATTGACCATGATCCATGTTTTTGGACTGTGGGAGGAAACCGGAGAACCCGGAGGAAACCCATGCAGACACGGGGAGAACATGGAAACTCCACCCAGATAGGGATTCGAACCGGGAACCCCTAGCGCTGAGAGGAGAACATGCCAACCACTAAGCCACCGTGCCGCTACGGGGTTTAATAACATGCAGCATCGTCAGTCCTCCACATCAACGGCGCTCTGCTTGGTTTATATGTTTTAATCTCCAACATTATTCATCCTTCCACTTTATCCTCTACTAGGGTCGCGGGGGGGGGGGGGGGGGGGGGGGGGTTCCCGATGCCCATCCAGGGGAGGTTTCGGGTGCTGGGCAGATACACCCAGGACAGGACGCCAATCTATCACTGGGTACACATTCACTCACACACACACACTCTATATGGGGCAATTTGGAGAACTCAATTGACCTTAATCCATGTTTTTGGACTGTGGGAGGAAACCGGAGAACCCGGAGGAAACCCACACGTACACGGGGAGAACATGGAAACAGAGTGGGATTCCAACCCCCAGCGCTGAGAGGCGAACGTGCTAACCGCCAAGTCACCGTGCTGCTCGTACTGCTGGTTTTATAAATATAAATCTCCAACATTATCCATCCATCCATTAGGGTTGCGGGGGGGGGGGGTTCTCCATGCCCATTCAGGGGAAAACGTTTCGGGCGCAGGGTGCCAAACTATCGCTGGGCACACACTCACTCACAAAGACACACACACACACTCTATATGGGGCAAATTTGAGCATTCACTTTACCTTGATCCATCTTTTTGGACTTTGGGAGGAGACTGGAGAACCCGGAGGAAACCCACGTGGACACGGGGAGAACATGGAAACTCCACCCAGATTGGGATTCGAACTGGGAATCCCTAGTGCTGAGAGGAGAACATGCCAAACCACTAAGCCACCGTGCCGCATCTATCTCCAACGTTATTAGATTTCAATCCCAATCTGAGATTATAAAGATATATTATAGATAAGATATATTATAAAGATTATAATTTTATGATCTTTATTGTTTAATAGGCATCACCACAGAAGTGCTGGACTCCAGGGACCTTAGAATGTTAGTATGTCTGTTATTTGACATGCTTTTGATACTGGGTGCTAGAACCTCCAGCTCCCATTAAAAATTTGATATTGGTAATGTTTACACAAAGTATAAATATGTGTACAGCACATTACGTCCTACTCTCTGTTCTGGAATCACAATGTCCCTGAGGTGGGCCAGATATAAATAACATTAAGCTGGATGTGCTTTTTCTTTTCAGGATAGATGTGTATTATATATATATATTATATATATAGGGCAGCACATTGGCTTAGTGGTTACCATGTTCGCCTCTCAGCACAGGGGATCTGGGTGGAGTTTCCATGTTCTCCCTGTGTCCGCGTGGGTTTCCTCCGGGTTCTCCGGTTTCCTCCCACAGTCCATAAACATGGATCAAGTCAATTGAATTCTCCAAATTGTCCCATATAGAGTGTGTCTGTGTGAGTGAGTGTGTGTCCAGTGATGGATTGGCGCCCTGTCCTGGGTTTATCTGCCCAGCGCCCGAAACGTTCTCCCCTGGATGGACATGGGGACATGGGGACCGCGACCCTAATAGAGGATAAAGCGGGAGATAATGGATGAATAACGAGTGTGAATTTAAAATGTGACAAAGTTATAAAAAGTTATTCTGACTAATTAGTGTTAACTATTTTTTTTTTTACTACAACTAATAATTAATTCATTAATTCATTATCTTAATCCTCTCCTAGGGTCGTGGGGGGGGTTCCCCATGCCCATCCAGGGGAGAAGTTCTCGGGCGCTGGGCAGATACACCCAGGACAGGGTGCCAATCTATCACTACACACTCACACAAACACTCTATATTGGGGCAATTTGGAGAATTCAATGGGAGGAAACCAACACGGACATGGCACCAATCTATAGCTGGGCACATTCACTTACACAGACTTACACAGTGTGTTTGCGTGTAGGTGATAGATTGGTGGCCTTGTCCTACCCAGTGCCCGAAACGCTCTCCCCTGGATTGGCATGGGCAAACAACCTGGCATAAGATTAAGCAGAAGGTAATGGATGGATGGATAAATATATGTGTGTGTTTGGAGAAAGAAAAACACTACATACCAGCATAAAAACCTCATGGAACCTGCAGTGGTAGTATCAAATTATGGAACCATCTTGTCACATCTGGTTAGTACAGATTGCCCTCAGTGATGGGATAACAAATTCTGAACTATGGCAGCAAATGATGTCAGGATACTGTTGGTATTTGTACACAATCTGCCGGACTCTGGATCAGTGCAGTCCAAACTGTTTAGAGATGTTTAGAGTTTGGGAGCTTTTCCAGCCTGATGAGCATCAACAACTTTACTTCCTTTATGTTCTTACAAATCAACTTCCTGCCATGATACAATTGATTTATTTTGTTATAAAGATCAGACTTTCAAAGCTCCTTCTTCTTTCAGTAAAACAGGGCCTTCACTCACCTGATTATTATCCTATTAATTAATGACACCCGATTTTGATTTCACCACCCAACTATCTGCTGATCCTAAAGGGTCACACCCTCCTGCCACTCTCAAATTTGTAATATCTGATCGATCCATCCATTATCTTCTGCTTTATCCTCTATTAGGGTCGCGGTGGGGTTCCCCATGCCCATACAGGGGAGAATGTTTTGGGCGCTGGGCAGATACACCTAGGACAGGGCGCCAATCTATCACTGGGCACACACTCACTCACACAGACACACTCTATATGGGGCAATTTGGAGAATTCAATTGACTTCATTGATGTTTTTGGACTGTGAGAGGAAACCTGGGTGGATCAAGGGTTTCCTCCAGGTTCTCCAGTCTCCTCCCAAAGTCCAAAAACATCAATGAAGAGAAGAAATTATATAACCAAAAATAGAATAGAATAGAAATCAGATAAAATACGATAAAAAATGCTCCTGAAATAAACTGCTAAAGATCCAACTTTATGAAGTTGCTTTAAATTTTCATATGTATCTATGGAGTTGTTTGGTTCAATTTAATAATCAAACACTGTATACCTGTATACAAGGCATAAAGTGTTGCTATTACATTAATGGTAATAGTACATAATGGTTTATGAAAGCTTATGAATGCTCTTTTCAGACTTTAAGTAAAGCATAATCATCATGTTTTAAGTACGAATGTCTAAACATTTCAAATGTCCAAACAAGTTCATATTATAATGCATTATGTCACTTTGTGTTATAAAGCCTTATGTCAAATGATTTTTTTCAATATTTCAAACAAGGGCGGCACGGTGGTTTAGTGGTTGGCATGTTCTCCTCTCAGCGCTAGGGATTCCCGGTTCGAATCCCCATCTGGGTGGAGTTTCCATGTTCTCCCCATATCCATGTGGGTTTCCTCCGGGTGCTCCGGTTGCCTCCCACAGTCCAAAAACATGGAACAAAGTAAATTGAATTCTGCAAATTGCCCCATATAGAGTGTGTTTGTGTGCGTCAGTGTGTGCCCAGTGATAGATTGGCACCCTGTCCTGGGTGTATCTGCCCAGCGCCTGAATTGTTCTCCCCTGGATGGGCTTGGGGAACCCCCTCCCCCCCCGCGACCCTAATAGAGGATAAAGCAGAAGATAATGGATGAATTATTTCAAACACTTAATGATTATGGTTATGAACATCTATGTACATAAAGGCCTATGACAAATGTTATGAAGCATTATGAATACTTTATAAATGCACGTATAATGCATTATAAATAATGCAGGTTTATAGGAAGTGTTACCAAATGATACACTGCACTGTATACACCATATAAAATATGCAGCTGGTTGTATGTTTTCTGTCCATTTAATAAAGAAAAAGGAAATGCACACTCACTCAAGCTCACTCTCACACGCTCTCTCTCTCTCTCTCTCTCACACACACACACACACACACACACACACACACACACACACACACACACACACACACACACACACACACACACACACACACACACACACACACACACAGTCTGTCTTTTTCTCTAAATAAGGCAACCCTGCTTATCTGTGTTTCTGTCATTTTGGCCCCATTCCTCAAGTATCCCATTCTGCTAAGTTCAGACCGAGGGGCAGGACACAGCTACACATTCTTTTTCCTAATATGGCTAAACCCCTGCTTAGGTTCGTCCCCATTAGCAAAGACCAGCAACTCCATTGGCTAGGGGTGGAAAGGGAGGGGTGCATAACTAAACCCATGCTTTAAACAAAGTTTTTGGAGTGAATGTAACCGTCTCCCTCCCTTTCTACAACAAAGACAGAGCCTGGTGGGTAAATCCCCTCATCACTTAAAGCCAAGGTGAGTGGCGTCCTTATATCTTCTGCTTTGGCGCTCGTATTATTATAGAAATGTGGTCAGTCTGTGGTCAGTGGTGAACTCGGCTTCACCGGCGTGCGTCTCTTAGCTGTAGGTGGTAGATGGAGCTGCTGAGGTTGCTACGTGTCTCGGCTCAAAGCTGGTCCAGGGTCAGTTTCGGTTACAATATACAGGGCTGATTTGGGATCAGCCTGAAGCTGGATTTGGAGGAAGATGGACAGCTTCCTCTGTTACAAACACACTAAAGAAATGTCACTTCTGTGGGATTCTTTTAGTGATTTGTCCAGTTTACGCAAGATTTGTTATATATAGAATGTATATGTTAATTAGGTCGGCATGGTGGTTTACTGGTTGGCATGTTCTCCTTTCAGCACTAGGGACTCCCGGTTCGAATCCCCATCTGGGTGGAGTTTCACAAACACACTCTATATGGGGCAATTTGGAGAACTCAATTGACATGATCCATGATCCATGTGGGAGGAAACCGGAGAACCCGGAGGAAACCCACATGGACACGGGGAGAACATGGAAACTCCACCCAGATGGGGATTCGAACCGGGAATCCCTAGTGCTGAGAGGAGAACATGCAAAGCACTAAGCCACCATGTCGCCCGTCTGAAAACATGGATCATGTATATGTAGTTCTCCAAATTGCCCCATATAGAGTGTGTGTGTGTGAGTGAGTGTGTGTCCAGCGATAGATTGGCGTCCTCTCCTGGGTGTATCTGCCCAGCGCCCGAGACGTTCTCCCCTGGATGGGCATGGGAAGGATAAACCCTAATACACGACCCTAATAGAGGATAAAGCAGAAGATAATGGATATATAAATGTTAATTACACTTATTATTTACATTAACAATGGTTTGTCACAATTCTTCTAAAGGACAGAAGAATCTTTTCTTTTTAAAGCAACTCCCACTATTTAAAACTTATTTGTAATTATGGTGTTTAACCATCACTGTGCACTTTATATACGTTTGGATGTTTAATGTATTCTTCAGTTTTAAGAAACTACTTAAGACGCATCTATTTAACAAATACCTGTTATAAAAAAAAAAAAAAAAAAAAAGGGGGGGGGGGCAGCTTCGTATAACAATCAGGTTTGATGAATTTACAGTATAGTTGGTTTTCTCCATGGCTTCTGACTTGTGGTTCTCATTTGTAAGTCGCTTTGGATAAAAGCGTCTGCTAAATGACTAAATGTAAATGTAAATGTAAATGTAAATGTCTTCAGTATTGTTACATCACAGCGTACAGACACTATACCCGGACGAGAAGCAGGAAAGAATACTGATGAATAAAAAACACTGACATTCTGAAAGCAACACATAGTTAATGAACATCGTTAACGATTTCCACCAGACAGGTTAAAGATTATTCAGACAGAGTCTTGTGAATAATATTTAGCTAAAGTTAAATCCAATAAGCACAGCTATTTTATTATTGGGCCTGGTGTTAGTAACAGGGTGGCACAGTGGCTTAGTGGTTGGCATGTTCTCCTCTCAGCACTCGGGATTCAGGTTCGGATCCCAATCTGGGTGGAGTTTCCATGTTCTCCCCGTGTCCGTGGGGGTTTCCTCTGGGTTCTGCGGTTTGCTCCCACAGTCCAAAAACATGAATCAAGGTCAATTGAATTCTCCAAATTGCCCCATATGGAGTGTGTGTGTGAGTGAGTGTGTATCCAGTGATAGATTGGCGCAACGTCCTGGGTGTATCTGCCCAGCGCCCGAAACGTTCTCCCCTGGATGGGTATGGGGAACCCTCCCCCCCGCGACCCTAATAGAGGATAAATGCCATAACACCACTGTATTACACCATGCATGATACCCCAAAACTACAAACTATTTAAACTTAACAGATAAAGCAGACATCATTTCATTTTCCCTTCAATGCTATAAGACTTTGTATTTGCTTTGGGTCGCGGGTCGCAGGGGGGGGGGGGTTCCCCATGCCCATCCAGGGGAGAACGTTTCGGGCGCTGGGCAGATACACCCAGGACAGGACGCCAATCTATCTCTGGATACACACTCACACAGACACACACACAAACACACTCTTATAGAGAGAACCCGGAGGAAACCTAGGCAGACACAGGGAGAACATGGAAGCTCCACCCAGATTGGGATTCGAACCTGAATCCCTAGTGCTGAGAGGAGAACATGCCAACCACTAAGCCACCGTGCCGCCCTGGCATAAATCAATTCTTACAATGTTGTACACAAAAACAACACAATAAGAGGTTTGTGTATGAGATAGCAGAGGTTAACAGACAATGAAATAATGCTCGAAATGCGAGAACAGCTGTTGAATCAGTGTCCCTGTCCGTGTCCACATCTGGAGAGATGAGAACTCGATTAGCTGCAGCATTTGAGTAGTGGGTATATGAAATGGGTAATTTTGTTTAGAGTTAACAGAATCTACTTCGTAACTAATTCACTCAGAGGCTTCAGACAAATGCCGCGGGGGGGGGGGGGTCAGTGTGAACTCAGAGGTTGTTTACATTTGAGCCAACTTTGGACGCAATCCATCCATCCATTATCTTCTGTCTGTTCTGACCCTTCTATTAGGGTCGTGGTGGGGTTCCCCATGCCCATCCAGGGGAGAACATTTTGGGTGCTGGGCAGATAGACCCAGGACAGGGCGCCAATCTATCACTGGGCACACACTCACACAAACACTCTACAGTATATGGGGCAATTTGGAGAGCTCAATTGACCTTTATCCATGTTTTTGGACTGTGGGAGGAAACCCACGCGGACACGGGGAGAACATGGAAACTCCACCCAGATTGGGATTCGAACCTGGAGTCCCCAGTGCTGAGAGAAGAACATGCTAACCACTAAGCCACCGTGCCGCCCTCGGACGCAATCATATTATTACAATAATAATTTCCAGGAGAGTGAACAACACAAATAATGTCATTTATATTTATTACATTAGTGTTACTAATATCTGTTTTATGGCACTATCAACCTAAAAACAAAAGTTTGACAGGTTCTATTAAAAATAGTGAATAAAGTCATTGGGTGGAACATGGCCGAGTAAACTCTCTCTACAGATCATCCATCATTTGTTTGAATTTCATAAGAATTTGCTTATGATGGGAAAAGTATGAGTGATGCCAAGATTTAATTTGTCCTTTTTATCTTATTTCCAGTCATCGTGAATAAAAGCAATGTTTTTAGGACAGTTACAACAGAGATTTGAGACCAGTTGCAAAGCAACACAAATATTTATTCATTCATTCTTTATCTTCAGCTGGATAATGGGGGTTCCCTGAACCCATCCAAAGGAGAACATTTCAGGCGCTGGGCAGATACACCCAGGACAGGGCGTCAATCTATCGCTGGGCACACACTCACTCACACAAACACACTCTATATGGGGCAATTTAGAGCAGGCAATTTATCCTGAATCCAGGTTTTTGGACTGTGCGAGGAAACCGGAGAACCAAGAGGAAGAATGGGGAGAACATTCAAACTCCACCCAGGTTGGGATTTGGACCAGGGGAGAATGTTTTGGGTGCTGGGCAGATACAACTAGGAAAGGGTGCCAATCAATCTATTTCTGGGCACACACTCGCACACACACAAACACACTCTATATGGGGCAATTTGGAGAACTCAATTGACCTTGATCCATGTTTTTGGACTGTGGGAGGAAAGTGGAGAACCCGGAGGAAACCCACACGGACACGGGGAGAACGTGAAAACTCCACCCAGATTGGGATTCAAACCTATATATATATATGTGTGTGTGTGTGTGTGTGTGTGTCCCTTAGCCTTCAACGCTTTCTACAAAATTCTAAAGAAATCCAACCTGAAGAACGTTTGAGAGGTCAGACACTGATGCTGGATAAGAGAACCTTCATTCTAGAACATTAAAATCTGTTCATTGGGGTGAAGGTCAGGGCCATATGTGGGCCAGTCAAGTTCTTCCACATCAGACCCAACCGTGTTATTATAGACCTTGCAGTGTGCACTGTGGTCCAGTTATTCTGAGACAGCGAGAGTTTCCAAACTGCTGATTCAGCGTAAAAGCAGCTGAACAGAATTCACCACTCCGTTTGTTTTTAACATCCGAATTCATTGCTCAAGATGTGTGTCCCAAATGAGTTGTCTAAAGCAGGGGTGTCAAACGCCATTGCACCGGGGTCAAAACTCAAAGACTTTAGGTTGTGGGCCGAACAGGATAAACCTTTAGTAAACAAACTAAACGTAAAACATGAACATGAATAAGAATAAACACAGATAGGAATTTAATATCACAATAAATAAACTTAATCTTTATGTGACTTCAAATCCTTTGCTCGCTAAAAAATCTCTCTTGTCAAAATTATAAAAGTTATAACTATGAACATACCACTTAATCCACTTCCACCTTATCCTCTACTAGGGTTGCGGGGGGTTCCTCATGCCCATCCAGAGGAGAACGTTTCGGGCGCTGGGCAGAGATACACCCAGGACAGGGCGCCAATATATTGCTGGGCACAAACTCACTCAAACACACACACAAACACACTCAATATGGGGCAATTTGGAGAATTCAATTGACTTGATCCATGTTTTTGGTCTGTGGGAGAAACCGGAGAACCTGGAGGAAACCCACACAGACACGGGGAGAACATGGAAACTCCACCCAGATTGGGATTTGAACCGAGAATCCCTAGTGCTGAGAGGAGAACATGCTAACCACTAAGCCACCGTGCTCCCCTATGTGTGTGTGTGTGTGAGTGTATGTATATATATATATATATATATATATATATATATATATATATATATATATATATATATATATACATACACACACACACACACACATACATATATATATATATATATATATAAAGATGTTGCTTATAATCCATCCATCTTATCCTCTACTAGGGTTGGGAGGGGGAGAATGTTTTGGGCACTGGGCAGATACACCCAGGACAGGGCGCCAATCCATTGCTGGGCACACTCACACACTCTATATTGGGGCAATTTGGAGCAATCAATTTACCTTGAATCCATGTTTTTGGACTGTGGGAGGAAACCAGAGAGCCGAGAGGAAGAACAGGGAAAACATGGAAATTCCACCCTGATTGGGATTTGAACCGGGAATCCCCAGCACTGAGACGCGAGCGTAAGCACTCAGCCACCGTGCCGCTGGTTTCTAAACCATTTAAAGTTTTGAGGACGTTTAAGAGAAACAATGGAGTGAACAATCATAACTATGGTTCTTTTTGTTCCAACCTTAAAACCTTTTTTACATGATTATTATTATTATTATTATTATTATTATTATTATTATTATTATTATTACCACAGAACACAGCATTTGTTGAACTTGGCCTGATATTTGCAGTTAGCTGAAAACCTTTAGATGTGGTTAGATTTCTGACAGTTTTATAACGATTGCCGGCTTCCTGCAGGTCAAGACACATTTTCATCTGATTAACTTATTCGTAAATCATTCTTTTATGGGTCTAAGTGGAGGACTGGCTCTGAGAACCTTTTTATTTGTAAACACAACCGTGAGAATGTGGAACATAAAACAAAATATCCATCCATCCATTATCTTCCACTTTATCCTCTATTAGGGTCGCGGGGGGTTCCCCATGCCCATCCAGGGGAGAACGTCTCAGGCGCTGGGCAGATACACCCAGGACAGGACGCCAATCTATCACTAGGTACTCATTCACACACTCTATATGGGGCAATTTGGAGAATTTAAGTGACCTTAAGCCATGTTTTTGGACTGTGGGAGGAAACTGAAGAACCCAGAGGAAACCCATGTTGACATGGGGAGAACATGGAAACTCCACCCAGACTGGGATTCGAACCTGAATCCCTAGCACTGAGAAGAGAACATGCCAACCACTAAGCCACCGTGCCGCCCCAACAGAATATCCATCCATCCATTATCTTCCGCTTTATCCTCCATTAGGGTCTCGGTGGGGTTCCCCATGCCCATCCAGGGGATAAAGTCTCAGGTGCAGATACACCCAGGACAGGACGCCAATCTATCACTGGACACACACACATACTCTATATGGGGCAATTTGGAGAATTCAATTGGCTTTGATCTATGTTTATGACTGTGGGAACAAACCCATGCAGACACTGGGAGAACATGGAAACTCCACCCAGATTGGGATTCAAACCCAATAGGGAATCCCTAGTGCTGAGAGGAGAACATGCCAACCACTAAGCCACTGTGGCACCCTGTTACTAACACCAGCGCCGTCCAACTTATTGACATGGAAGTCAATGAAAAAACTCTATAGTAAATAGAAGAATGACTAGAAATCAAGTTAAATGCTGGAGAACCTTCAGAAACGAGCATGTTATTATATTTATAAGCCTTAATGCTCTTTAGTAAACAGGCCTGACCTTCCATCATGCAAAACGCCGCCGAGCCGCATTATTCTCAGTTCCTGTGTGTAGCTCATGGCCTTCTATTAAACTATGAGTCAGTTACCTCATCGCTGCCTTTCTAATCTCTAAAGCGGTCTATATTCAAACAAGGACATCAGACTCTGTAATCATAATTGATAGAGCAGCTGCTGTTTGCTAAATGCATCGGCTGAACTTTCCGATCCCAGAGCTTGTGCGGGGAACAGCCACGGTATCTCTGTGGGCTGCTGCTGTTGCTCGAAGGGCTGCATGTTGTGTGTTGATACGATGAGAAGTTATTTCGGTCACACAAAAGCTGAAACATGATTCCCGGACTGGAATTCACACAGGAAATGAGGTCTCACCAGAGCGAGGGAAGAGACGATGCGAGTTTATTGACCTGGAGTTGTTTTGGATGTTTCTGAGATTTATCTAGTATGATTACCAAATACATTTAAGAATTAAATAAAGAAATAATACTAAATATTCATCCATCCATTGTCGCCCGCTTTATCCTCTATTAGGGTCGTAGGGGGGTGTTCCCCTTGTCCATCCAGAGGAGAACGTCTCGGGCGCTGGGCAGATACACCCAGGACAGGTCGCCAATCCATTACTGAACACACACTCACTCGCACAGACACACTCTATATTGGAGAATTCAGTTGACTGTTGGGAGGAAACCGGAGAACCCGGAGGAAACCCACGTGGACGCGGGGAGAACATGGAAACTCCACCCAGATTGGGACTCGAACCGGGAATCCCTAGCGCTGAGAGGAGAACATGCTAACCACTAAGCCACCATGCCACCCCAGCTTAAATTAAGTATGGTTTCATTTCTGAATGTATTAAAACACAGAGGGGGGGGGGGGCAGCCCATTGAGCAATTGGGGTTAGGTGCTTTGCCCAAAGGAACTTCAGCCATAGTACTTGGTGGGACCGGGAATCGAACCAGGGACCTTCAGGTTGCAGGGCTGGTTCCTTACACAAACCCCCCACAAACCTACGACTGCCCAACTGGGTTTTCACAAAAAAACAACTTTTTAAAAAAAAAAAAACTTGTTTATAAGCTTCCACTTTATCCTCTACTAGGGTTGGGGGGGGGGTTCCCCATGCCTATCCAGGGGAGAACATTTCGGGCGCTGGGCAGATAGACCCAGGACAGGGCGCCAATCTATCACTGGACACACACTCACTCACACAAACACACTCTATATGGGGCAATTTGGAGAATTCAATTGACCTTGATCCATATTTTTGGACTGTGGAAGAAAACCTGGAGGAAACCCACACGGACACGGGGAGAACATGGAAGCTCCACCCAGATTGGGATTCGAACCTGAATCCCTAGTGCTGAGAGGAGAACATGCAAACCACTAAGCCACCATGCTGCCCAAATTACTATTGTATGCTTCTGATATTTTGTAGGTTCTTTTTATAATATAATATATCTCAATATCCATCCATCCAGTATCTTTCACTTTATCCTCTATTAGTGTCGCGGGGGGGGGGGGGGGTTCCCCATGTCCATCCAGGGGAGAACATCTCGGGCGCTTGGCAGATACACCCAGAACAGGGTGCCAATCTATCACTGAATACACTCACTCACTCACACAGATACACTCTATATGGGGCAATTTGGAGAATTCAGTTGACTTGATCCATGTTTTTGGACTGTGGAAGGAAACCTGGAGAACCTGGAGGAAACCCACAGGGACACGGGGAGAACATGGAAACTCCACCCAGATTGGGATTCGAACCTGAATCCCTAGTACTGAGAGGAGAACATGCTAACCACTAAGCCACCCCTCTATATCTCAATATACTGAATTAAATGAGTGCAGAATGACCTTGCACTAATTCTGTATGGTGATGGGGTTTGTCTTTCCATTGTGTATCCATCCTGTATGGGCAGACGAGTTCACACCCAAATGTGGTGAGAGAAATCCACAGGACAACACCGAGAGGCTGAGCTGGAAACCCGCACGGCTTATGTGTTAAACAGGGAGGGGCGGAAATTGCCTCCCTGCTTGGGTGAAATCAAGCATATATTTAGTGGATTACCTGCATGCATACACACAGTGGGAGGGGAACCGGACTTGGCCAGGCTACACGCTTGAGATAGTGGCAGGCATGTTGTTGACGTGACCGTGGCTGCACATCGACTCGCATGGCTTTTGTATCGTGCCGCGGCTAAATGAGGAGTGCTGACATGAGAGAGAGCGGCATTTCCCAGAAGCATCCGTGTAATGGCTCGGAATGACAGAGCACCACCCTCATGTTTCCTTTCCCACCGTCCCGTCACTCATACGCCGCATAAAGCCAGCAGTGTGTGAGATAACAAAACACACAGGACAGTCAGCAGAAGCTCCAGACTTGAATTCTCCCGCTGTTATCTCCATTCATTTCCCTCAGACACAGAAACGGCAACATGTCGAGCAAGAGAGCCAAGGGGAAAACCACCAAGAAGAGGCCACAGAGGGCCACCTCCAATGTCTTTGCCATGTTTGACCAATCCCAAATCCAGGAGTTTAAAGAGGCCTTCAACATGATCGACCAAAACCGAGACGGCTTCATCGACAAGGAGGATCTGCACGACATGCTGGCTTCTTTAGGTGAGTCAGTGTGAACGTAGCAACATGTTTATTAATACCATTAAAAATCATTACCGCTAACACATCTAAATAAACTGAATTATTATATACTGTTATAAACTGAATTAATAACCTGGGTCTCAGCATTTGAGGTTAACATTTTCCCATATTTTTGGAACTCCTACAATCCTAGAATTTTGTACTTTTTAATAAATTCTGCGTTCGTTCTCTTTTGTATACATCAGCCTCCCATCAGTAAGTTAATGTATGGATGTAAATTAATGTATGGATTAAATGTATGGATGTAAATTAGGTCTTAGAAGATTTGTTTCATTGTGAACATAGCAACAGGTGTAATATCATTAAACATCATTACGATCACTGAAATACAAATACAACATAACACGTCTAAATAAACTGAATGATTTATTAACCTGGGTCTCAGCATTCGAGGTTAATATTTTCCTATAATTTTGGACGTTTTAATAAATTCTACATTCGTTTTCTTTTGAATACATCAGCCTCCCATCAGTAAGTCAATGTATAGATTACATTATGTAAATTGTGACCTAGCAGGTTATTTAAGGGACTATTTGTTTCAGTGTGAACGTAGTAGTATGTTTAATATCATTAAAAATCATTACCGATCATTGTAATATAAATATAATATCTAAATAAATAGAGTGTATGATTTATTAACCTGGGTCTGAGCATTTGAGATTAACATTTTCCTATAATTTTGGACTTTTTAATTAAATTTTGCATTGCTTTCAGCCTCCCATCACTAAGTAAATGTATGGATGTAAATTAATGTATGGATTAAATGTATGGATGTAAATTAATGTATGGATTAAATGTATGGGTGTAAATTAATGTATGGATTAAATGTATGGGTGTAAATTAATGTATGGTTTAGATGTATGGATGTAAATTAATGTATGAATTAAATGTATGGATGTAAATTAATGTATGAATTAAATGTATGGGTGTAAATTAATGTATGGTTTAGATGTATGGATGTAAATTAATGTATGAATTAAATGTATGGATGTAAATTAATGTATGAATTAAATGTATGGGTGTAAATTAATGTATGGTTTAGATGTATGGATGTAAATTAATGTATGGTTTAGATGTATGGATGTAAATTAATGTATGAATTAAATGTATGGATGTAAATTAATGTATGAATTAAATGTATGGATGTAAATTAATGTATGGTTTAGATGTATGGATGTAAATTAATGTATGGTTTAGATGTATGGATGTAAATTAATGTATGGATTAAATGTATGGATGTAAATTAATGTATGGATTAAATTTATGGATGTAAATTAGGTCTTGGTTTTTTAGGAGGTTGGTTTCATTGTGAACATAGCAACAGGTTTAATATCATTAAAAATCATTACGATCATTGTAAAACAAATACAACATAACACATAACATTTTTCTTGATGAATACAAAATAAAAAGAAAGCAGAATTTATTAAAACGTCGCGTTCCAAACTGATAATTAAATATTCATCTGTATTTTAAAACAAAAGCAGTATACACTATATGTTCTGTATACACTGCCTGCCTTTGGAACAGCTACATTCTCGCTGGTGCCCAACTCAACTTGGCCATACACAACATCAATCAAAAGATTGGACACGCCCCCTTTTGCTCCACTTATCAGTTCCACTTCCTGTAAAGCTGGACTTTGTAGTTCTACAGTTCCAGACTGTAGTCCATCTGTTTGTGTTCTACAGTACATACTGTGTACGTCCCCTTTACTCTGTTCTAATGGTCAGAACCCCAATAGTACCCCCACAGAGCAGGGGTTATTGGTTGGTGCATTATTGTATCCTATCCCAGCAGTGTGACTGAGGTGTTTAAATGAACCTCCAGCAGCACTGCTGCACTAACACCCCCTCACCACATCAGTGTCACTGCAGAACTGACCAGAAACAATCCACCACCCAAATGATACCTGTTCTGTGATGCTGCTGACCAACAGAGAACACAGAACCAACAGAGGACTAACACACACAAGAACACAGATGTTCTACAGTCTGGAATTGTACATCTACAAAGTCCAGCTGTTTGATAAGTGGAGGAAATAGAGAATGGAGCAAGAAGGGGGCGTGGCGAAGGGGCCGTGGTTACATTATATAGCAGCTTTAGAGCGTATGGTTTTTGAATTTCGTGTTCTAACTCAATACTAGATCAGTGTTCTAGTATTGAGGGCGGCACGGTGGCTTAGTGGTTCCCGATTCCAATCCAAATCTGGGTGGAGTTTCCATGTTCTCCCCGTGTCCACGTGGGTTCCTCCAG
Organism: Corydoras sp. C115; assembly: GCA_019802505.1. Classification (NCBI taxonomy): domain Eukaryota; kingdom Metazoa; phylum Chordata; class Actinopteri; order Siluriformes; family Callichthyidae; genus Corydoras; species Corydoras sp. C115. The sequence continues at coordinate 155,883 of JAFMOC010000072.1, forward strand.
GTTCCTCCCACAGTCCAAAAACATGGACCAAGGTCAATTGAATTCTCCAAATTGCCCCATATAGAGTGTGTGTGTGAGTGAGTGTGTGCCCAGCGATGGATTGGCGCCCTGTCCTGGGTGTATCTGCCCAGCGCCGGAGACGTTCTCCCCTGGATGGGCATGGGGAACCCCCCCCCCCCCCCGACCCTAGTAGAGGATAAAGTGGAAGATGATGGATGGATATTCTAGTATTGAGTTAAATCACTAAATTAAAGAACCAGGAAACCTAACGCTTACCTTTAAAGCACGTGTTCTGCTGGTCTTTAATTGTTTCTCTCTGCGTCTCTTGTATATCCTCGTGTGTCTGGAACCCGTGTGCAGGTAAGAACCCATCTGACGACTACCTGGAGGGCATGATGAGCGAAGCTCCGGGTCCCATCAACTTTACCATGTTTCTGACCATGTTTGGCGAGCGGCTGAATGGAACAGACCCCGAGGATGTGATCAGGAACGCTTTTGCCTGCTTTGATGAAGAGGGTTCTGGTGAGGCAAACATTTTGTCACAATCAGTAATTATATAGAGGTTTGCACGTCGATTTGGATAAAAGTGTCTGCAAAATGACAGAATGTAATGTAATGTCATTTTATAAGTGCTGTCCTGGGTGTTTCTGCCCAGCAGCAGAAATGTTTTCCCCCTGGATGGGCATGGGGAATCCCCCAAGCAACCATCTACAACAACCCCCAGCACCCCGGCAGAGGATTAATCAGAAAATAATAAATGAATGAATGAAAGATTTTAATCTTTCTACACTGTGTTCCAAATTATTATGCAAATAATATTTTCTCAGGTTTTCCAAAGGGACCGATATGAATTACAGTCATTGTAATTTTCCAGTCATCAACTAACCACAATTGAAAGGTTTTTGAACAAACTGCCAATGATAACAGTATTTATTTCTAAAAAAGATAAAACACTCAGAATGCACTCATCATGGACACTGCTTCTGATGACGCTCCAGAGGTTCTCAGTGAAGTTGTGAAAGGTTCAGTTTGTAATAACCTGCTAATGCTTATGACATTTTTTGGTTCTTTATAAAAACTGCAGATATAGAACCTGTATATAAAGAGAGAAAAGAGCACAGGAGGGAAGTATTTGTGTTAGATGGGAGAAAAAGAAATACCTATAGCATATTGAAAGACACACACACCCACCATGTAGAATTATAGTCCACCTGCACTTGTGTAAAGTCCTGAATGTGTTCATTGGTTTATTAAATCTTCGCTCGTGTATGTGCCTCTCCAAATCTCATAGCACCCCATGCTGCTCGACGGATCATTTCAAAGACTTGTTCTAGTCGTCTGAAGCTTTAGCCTGACCATGCACCGCCAGGGAAAACACTCTGATTAATTTCAAATACGAGTGTAAAGTTATAAATGTCGCTCTGGTTTGGGGATAAATTAGGTCTTAGGAGGTCATTTGAGGAAATAAAGGAACCAAAAAAAGGTACCTACAAAGGTTCCTCCCCAGTTTCAATCAGAAGAATATTCAAGCAACTTGTTTGGACAGCGCAACTAAAGGTACAGGACCAGACATCTTCCACTTTATCCATCCATCCATCATCTTCCACTTTATCCCCTACTAGGGTCATGGGGTGGGGTTTCTTCATCCCACCCCCATCCATGGGCATCTGCCCAGCACCTGAAACGTTCTCCCCTGGATGGGCATGGGGAACCCCCCACCGTGACCCTAATATAGGATAAAGCGGAAGATGATGGATGGATGGTAGTAACATTAAAGCCCATAATGCACAGCGAACAGAGAGCTGAATGAAGAAGCCTAATCATAAGAAAGTAAATAATAAGTTTCTGTTCATCTTTTAGGGCATATCTGTATATAGCAAAATCATTTTTACATTTACATTTGGTCATTTTTTTGGACGCTTTTATCCAAAACGACTTACAAGGTGAGCACAGGGTTCATCACAGCATCCCTGCAGTAATGAGGGTTAAGGGTCTCTCTCAAGGACTCACAATGGTAACTTCAGTGGACCTGGGATTTGAACCCACAACCTTCAGACTGATAGCCAACACCCTGACCACTGAACTACCACTCCCACGTGTACAAAATACAAAGTCTTATAACATTGAAGATGGCATAAATCCAGCCATTATCTTCCGCTTTATCCTCTACTAGGGTCGCGGGGGGGGGGGGGGGGGGGGGGGGGGGGGGGGGGGGGGGGGGGGTTCCCCATGCCCATCCATGGGAGAATGTATTAGGCGCTAGGCAGATACACCCAGGACAGGACGTCAATCCATCACTGGGCACACACTCACTCACACACAGTACGAATCCATGTTTTTGGACTGTGGGAGGAAACCCACACAGACACGGGGAGGACATGAGAGGAAAACATGCTAAACCACTATGTCACCGTGCCACTCACCCCCCCCCCCCCCATCTTTCCATCCATCCATCATCCGCTTAATCCTCTATTAGGGTCGCGGGGGGTTCCGCATGACCATCCAGGGGAGAAAGTTTCAGGCGCTGGGCAGATACACCCAGGACAGGACGGCAATCTATCACTGGGGAAACACTCACACAGACACACTCCATATGGGGCAATTTTGGAGAATTCAATTGACCTTGATTTTGGACTCCGGGAGGAAACCCACATGGACACGGGGCAAATCTCCAGTGCTGAGCCACCTTGCCCCCCCCTCTTGCTCCACGCATTGTCCATGTCTTGTAGGACTTTGTAGTTCTACAGTTCCAGACTGTAGTCCATCTGTTTGTGTTCTACAGTACATACTGTGTACGTCCCCTTTACTCTGTTCTAATGGTCAGAACCCCAATAGTACCCCCACAGAGCAGGGGTTATTGGGTTGGTGCATTATTGTATCCTATCCCAGCAGTGTGACTGAGGTGTTTAAATGAACACCCCCTCACCACATCAGTGTCACTGCAGAACTGACCAGAAACAATCCACCACCCAAATGATACCTGTTCTGTGATGCTGCTGACCAATAACAGGTTAAAATAAACATATTGGACACATGTCTTGTCCTTTGCACAGAATTCAAACAGCTTTTAAACACCGTTATAAATAATAGTTGACAGATTTCATACAGAACTTTATACGAAACTTGTACTTTATTTCTCTGAAATGTCTGTACAAAAAAAAAAAAAAAAAAAAAAAAAAAAAAAAGGGAGAGAATACATCACAAGTTTAAGGCAGTTATTGCACAGACTAGTCCGTAGGTTTCTAGAAAGCTGGGGAGATTCCCTTGTTCTCAGGTAAGGCACAAACGCCAAGTTCATGGTCCATACTTAGTATCTCGATATACTGTAACGTAGTCAAACACTATTCAAATGCATCATGTATTTGGTCGTATAGGGATCACTAATAGTTATACATATACGCTGTAAAAACAGATCCGGTATCCAGTTAATGTACATGCATTGTCCACTGGCATCTACAAGATCCCATCCCATACTAAATAGACACTAGAACATCAAAACATTCTACAGAAGTGAAAAAATATAGAATCTCTTAAAAAATACATACGTAGCAAGTACCCATCAGTGTATTATTAACCCAGAAGCTACGGGAATCCGCACAGTGGTTTCGATGTAGTGGTACACTGGGGGTTTAACAATGGAAAAGGAGAAAGAAAAAAAAAACGGCTAAATTGGGATACTTCTACATATTATGCGCTGGCCTAAAGCGTGTTATTGATCGCTATATGATCCAGTAAACCCAGTGGCTCAAACCGGCTCTGAGAACGACGTGACATTTATTCACCACCTGAGAGACCTACACGAAGCGGACACTGATAGAACACACTGAAATGATCGCAGGACTGAAACTGAAGACATTCCACAAAAGAAAAGCAAAAAAAACATTCTAACTGGCTTCAGCACTTGTGGGAAATTCTTAAATAAAACTTGGAGAAGACCTTCTGCAGATCAACTGAATGGCAACCTATGAATACAGCGCTCATCATGGAGGAAAAAGAAGAAAAACAAAAGCAAACTAAAGGAACGTTGCATTTTGCTGAAAATGAAAGCGTTTGCAGTTAAACAGGCAAAGAATCGAGGGACAACTGAAGCATCAAATACTAATTCGACCGTTTGTGTCGTCGACAAAGCACCTGTTAACCAACATTCCATTACTCTCGACACACAAACCTCTTATTCATGAGCCTCAGTGACGCCTGCGCGGCCGGACCACTTCACTGATACTCAGCCAGCCCATTTCCCAGCTCTGTACAAAGCACCGTTTTAGACCCCAGCATCACATCGGACGCTTCGTAGAGCGTCAGGATTCATATCCTCTATATCAAAGAAAAAAAAGAAAGCAAGACTAATACGAAAGATCAAATGAGACCCAAATAAAGACGCGGCTTTTAGCGTTAAATTGATCCGTGTAACATAAACCTGTGCGGTCTTACACCGTCAGCCCATCTCCAGAACTCACACACTCACATGCACACTGATAACTGTATGATCCATGGAATTGCACATAGAATCTGTTGACTGTAGGGTGTTTTGTAGTTCCGTGAGTGAATAAACAACCAGGAGAGGAGAAGCTAGTATGGGATGGAAGGCACATCTCGGAGGAAATCAATTTCCGGCTCCGACTGCTGCCTAATGGCACAGCGGGTCACTGCGGAGGCACCGTCAGCCTGAGCTATGGGCTCTGCAGTGCAATCAATCCCACCCCATCCGTCTCCCATCGCTGAAGCTCCTCACCACTCGAAGCTTTGTTCAACAATCCGAAAAGAAAAGGACTTCTGTTTACATTAAACTACTGAGAATCCATCAAATAAAGTGCAGTAATAATGTAGGAGTGACCAAACATACAAAAACAAAAGGAGAATGTCTGGAAGTAGTGGTCCCGTTTACAGTGGTCTTAGGCTACTGGAATGAGGTATCAAATAAACATACGAAGCTAGACTACACCACGGCTTAAGACTGAAGAGGAAGATCAGGTCCGTCTCCCATTTTGCAGAGTGACGATACGATATGCCACAGGACTCTTCCGGAATCCTACGTGGGAGAAGTCTACCATGCTACATGACTGTCTACTGATTGGCGCCTTCAGGCAAAGCAACAGAACTGTGGTTCTTAAATACATACGAGCAAAATCTAAGGCATAACTGAGCAAGGCCTCCATTAGAACGTCTAAAATCCAGCATGTAGGCAAATGAAGCACGTCGGTGGCCGGAAGCGGCGAATCCGGGATACGTCGTTGGTACGGAAGGCTGAAAACACCCAGAGGAAAACCTGCGGTGGTGGAACTTCACCTGCATCGGGGCCGACTGTCGACAGGTCATTCTGGAGAACTGTGCGGAAATGATAGAAAGGACCCTGAAGGAAACGCATGTAGTGAACATTTTCGTAGTTGTTTTAAAAAGAAATGTCTTGATAGTTTAAAAAACGGCCGTTTCAACCTTACACAGTTCACGTCTGTGCATCTCGTACACGGGTTTATTCAGCTGGTGGTCCAGCAACCGTTCGATAAAACCATGACAACTGGTGGTGGTCTTTACGTCACATTACTCAGCAATTTTCTCCCAGGATAGAAGACCAGGACAAGCAGACCTGCAGAGGCTTATGTACTGAACAGGTCGAAAAGGACGTCCTTTAGTCAGTTTGTTGGCATTTCCACGCCTTTAATTGACCGTCTCCCGCACTGCATGTAGTGTGTGCTGCGAGCTCCAGGTGTGCGTAACGCCGCTCGGGGGTGGACTGGTGGGTCGGACGACACTCCACACGCCGTTCGGTTGGAAATTCATAGAGCCGGCGACTCTGTGGGGCACCACCGCCAGACTAACACCAGCTTCACTGGAAGGGAGCACTGTGGGTGAGGCGTTCAGGACCGGGACGGACACCGGGAGGACAGCCTTCTCATGCATGCTTGGGGTACACTCCGTCTTAGCGCTGGAGTTTGTTTTCTCGGCGCCCTTCTCCGGCTCCGGGGTTGCGTTGAGCCCATCTGCTGAGGAAGCGCAGGACGCGGTGGCTGGAGGTTTCTGCTGCTCTTTGGGTTTTTGGTTTTCCTGTTCAGCTGCTCGCTGTAGCGCTGCATCCACGAGCAACTTGAGGTCGCTGAAGTCATGCGGGCAGAGCTCGGGGGGAGTCGGGGGCGGAGTGTTGAACAGCACCACGGTAGGAGTCACACTTCCCAAGCTGCAAGAGGAGGAGCTGGGAACGGTGGTAAGGCCAGGAGATCCAGTCACACTTTCTTTCTTTATTAAGCCGCGAGTGTCCATCTGCATGAGCGTCTGCACCCCTCCATCGCGACTCAAGCTTGAGCCCATCAAACAGCCAGCCCCTGTCAAAATGGCCGTGGCCGTGTTACCCAGCACGCTCAGGTCCAGTGTAGGGGCGGGGCGAATGACAGAGGGGCGGAGGGTGCTGATGGTGGGAGGAGGGGGGTGCTCTGGGGACGCAGAGCCAACTGACCTACTGTCGGCTTTGCCGGCACGGCGGGAGATGGTGAACTGAGTCGGATCTTTCCCGTCTTTCCTGAGCAGTTCAGGAAGCAGTCGTCGTCTCGCGTTAATGAACCAGTTACAAATCTAAAAGACAAAAAGCACAGGTCTCAGAGAGGTCACAAACCACCAATTTAAAATCAAAACGTGTTACAGCTGTAGAGCAAGCACTGAAAATAAATGGAAGTAACAAGGAATAAGTCAGGGAGGCAGGGTGGTTCGCACGTTCAGCGCTGGGGATCCAGGTTAGAATGCCTATTTTGGTGGAGTTTTCATGTTCTCCACCGTGTCTGTGTGGGTTGTCTAAAAACATGGATTCAAGGTAAATTAGCTGCTCTAAATTGCCCCAATATATAGTTTGTGTGTGAGGTGTTGGGGAATGTGTGCTCTGCAATGGATTGACACCCTGTCCTAAGTGTATATGCTGAGTGCTCAAAACGTTCCTATATATATATATATATATATATATATATATATATATATATATATATATATATATATATATATATATATATATATATATACATACATACACACACACACACATACACATATACATACATAAACACACACACACACGTACATATATTTATATATATTTTTCATTTCAAATAAATAAAATAAATGTCTGATTCATAAATTTGTTGCATTTGCCAAAACATGTTTAGTTATTAGGAATAGCTGTTCACTCGTTATCTTCCACCTTATCCGCTACTATGGTCCCCCTTGCCCACCCAGAGGAGAACATTTCAGGGGCTGGGCAGATACACCCAGGACAGAAAACCCATGTGGACAAGGAGAGAACGTGGAAACTCCACCCAGATTGGGATTCGAATCTACATCCCCAGCAGTGAGAGGAGAACGTGTTAATCACTAAGCCACCATCGCAGTTTATATTAATCTGTATTTCCATTTATGATATGTTGTATAAAATAAACGATTTATTAATACATACACATTAATACGAATGTGAAGCGGTCAGAGGTCTGTGTTATTATCAGTAATGTCACGGCTGGACAAATGGTTCAGCCAATGAGATTTAAGGACCAGAACTCCGTGTTTTTACCACCCCTATATTGCATTTTCTCTGTGTCTGGTAAAAAGTTTGCAAATGCCATTTCACCCACTTCCCCGTTATGCTATTAAGCTGAAACTTTGCACAATTGTTCATCGTCGATGACAAAACACGAATCAAGTAAAAAAAAAAATGACCAATTAATTAACTAATTAGTGGTAATTCATTAATTCTGTTTTTTTAATGGATAAATTGTCCAATTTCTACAAAGTTTTATACTTCACAAGCAGAATTAATTTAGGATAGTCATTTAACATGATAAAGGGGTGGTTTTTAAAAAATATTTCTTTTCGTTTTTGCTTGTTTAAAACTAACACAAACAGACCAAATCTAGATGCTGATGTTTAAAAACAGCAACAAGCCTCTTTAAGTAAGATGTCCGGTCAGGGGCTGGCATAAGGCAAAAATTGCTTTACTGAATGGTTATACAAAATGTTTGGTGGTGCTGCTTGCCTTTTTAACACCAGTGGACCACTAAAAGTAAAAAAAATAATAATAATAATTAAAAAAATATACAAATATATATTTTTATATTTTAAACACAAACACATTTAACAGTGTTTACAGTTGCACCTCATTATGTCATTGTGTGTAAGGTCTCGGGTATCTGCACACCACCCAGTGTCCAAACTGTGAACTACAGGCATTAAAACTGCTTCTTTTAATGGAGGGAAGGGAAATGGACAGACTTGCTGAGCCCAGTCCCTCAGTGTCTGCATTCCTGCACAATGACAGCACAGAGGACCTAGTGGTCAATCAATGACAGATCTCAGGTTTCTTTTGTTTCTGCTGATGGGTCTAAAGCAGCTAAAACCTGTGCATTATAGAATAAACATCAGAAAAACAATCTGATTAGTGTGTGTGTGTGGAAGCCAGAAGTGGGCACTATGCAGCTTACCTGTGATATGGAGAGATTAGTTTGACCTGACAGACTAAGCTTCTCTTGCTCAGACGGATAGGCGTTCAGTCGATGCTCATATAACCAGCTTTTAAGAATCTGGACAGATTCTTTAGGCAGGTTTCCCCGACGGCGACGCTTGGCAGAAGCTCCACGGCCGCTGGTTGAAAGATTAAGTGGGTAAGCCTCATCCTCGTAGGGGTCACTATCTGACATGGCGGAAAACTCTGTCTCACCGCCATGCTCCTCTTCAAAGACTGAGGAAAAACAACAAACTGTGTTGGGTACAAATAAAAACAGCGCTGAAATTGACAACATATCCACACAAGTCTGACATCCTTTTGGGTGGGAGTGTGATGTTTTTTTTTCCCCCCAAGGATGGATCTACACCAGTGGGCAGCAGACTTTAATGGTTTCCTGCCTCAAACGCTCCCAGTTCAACCCAGCTGAGGTTTGCTAATTGGCTATTTATTTGGTTTAATCATGTGTGTGAGGAGCAGAAAACACCAAAATGTAAACGAGAGTTGTACTTGGGCTCAAGATTTACATCTACTATTTCATGAACTTTTAACGAAAAAATATCAGTTTAGGAGATACAGAGAAATATGCTCCAACACATCAACATGCTTGACTGATAAGGGGAATTCCAACTTTGACCAAATATTGTGGCAGTCAAGGCCTGGTGATGACTTCACATAATATTTACCAGTTAACTCCAAACAATGATAACACACACACTAAATAAAAGTATAAAAAAATAACAGTGAAAATGTTCGGTTTAAAAGAGTCAACAAACATAACGTTAGAAAGTCCGGGGTAACCCGTCTATTTTTATTTTTAATCACGCGCCTAATTTTCTGCAAATCATTAACTTGTCAGCAAAGCCTTCAAACTAGATGTTTTTAAAAAGCCACTCGGTGAATGAATAAATAGGTTTCTAAAGTTCCTACTTCAGCTAAACGTGCTGAATGCCCCACCGAGGAAAAAAAGAAAAAGAACACCAAAGCAGGCATCTTAAAGAGCAGCCAATGATTAGCCAAGTCATGGCCTCGTCAGATGAGGAGTAGCAGGAGTGAAGCTGGATGTCCTTTAATTTCCTCCCTTTCATCCCCCTACGTCTCCGCTCCGTTCCATTCACCACACAAGCTGGGAAATATGCTGCACGCTTTCGAAAACTTGGAACAAGCTCAAAGGACCGAGGAGCTGGATTGTAATCCGTGCGCAAACACTTTATTAACTTTTCGTTTGGGCCAGGGTTCAAGACACTTAAGGAAAACTCCAGAAGAAGAACTATTTAAATAAGGATATACACCGTTACCCTTTTTGTTTTAATACTGTGAAACAAAACACCATAAGGGTCACTATAAAATAGCTGTGATTTTAATGGAAATATATAAGGTAGGCTGGATAACAGCTCTGTGGCTTATTAACAAGTTCAGGATTAGTATGTTATATTTACACATCTTTTTAACAAATACCTGTTGTATGTATGTTATATTTAAATTATAAAAAGGGGGGGGCAGCATCATATAAGGATCAGGTTTAATAATTGTACAGTATAGTTGGTTTTCTTCATAACTACTGACTTGTGACGAACTCATTTGTAAGTCGCTTTGGATAAAAGTGTCTGCTAAATGACTAAATGTAAATTACAATAAAAGAGTCAGAAGCCAAATTCAACTATTAAATAAAGGAGAGGTAAGAATGCAACCACGTGAATGACTCCATGACATGCAAGATGGTCATTGTGGGATTAGTCCGTTTTCAAGGGTTTTAAAATGATTAAAACAAGCCAAAAGTTAGTTAGCCAAGTATTAAAACCTTTGTAACAGTGTGGTGAAGACCCCAGCCGAACAATCTCTCCAAGACAAGGAAAGGACTAACGTTACTAGCTGAGCTACTTGTTGACATTCAGACTCCTGACAGCATGTCGCCCGTGTGGACAGATATTTACTGAATTAAACAGCTAAAACGTGAGGACTTTACACAGATTTAGCGCAGTCGCAAACTCCGAAGCTGCTTTAGTGCGCAATGGCGCAGAAATGCGCTAAAGGGTGGTTGGTTTCTGTCTGGTGTAACCCGAAGCCACGGGGGCAGACAGAAATGTGGCAGTTCCTGAGTTGCTCTGTAACAAAGGAGCGTGTGTACGCTGTCCATCTGAGGGCTGAGGGCTTTTAGTGGTTCCTCAGACTGACAAAGCTGGCGACCCCCACTCCCCACGTTTACTATCCATCCCCGCCTGCGGACTTGATTGACTTCTGTTGTTCGGGGGGGGGGAACTAACTAACGCAGTGAGTTTCAGAAGCAGAATACTTTAGTAATCGCGAGATTGTAAAAAAAAAAAAAACTGCCATTTCAGATTAATAAAGTATAAAGTATTCTGAAACTAACTGCGTGTGGAGGGAAACTCGATGCACCGCGCTTACAATGTGGTCTATAAAATATATATATATATATATATATATATATATATATATATATATATATATATATATATATATATATATATACACACATCTCAGACTAACAATCTCTATAAGACAAGCAAAGGACTAACATTACTACTTGTTGACAAGTTTGACTCTTCATTCATATATATATATATATATATATATATATATATATATATATATATATATATAAATAATGAATAATGTTTAAAAATGTATTTACTTTTTTTAAGTACTGATCCAGAACACCAGAACATGAGCACTAACTGTACTGGATTCAGACAGATGAGGGGAACGTCAGGCCCAGAGCTCCTGAAACACTGAACTAACTGAACTGAGATCTGTAATGGTCTCCGTGCAAATAAAGCAGCCGGAATTCCCCACGGATGCAAATGCAGCTTCGTTTATGCAAATGCAGCGTGTGGTATGGTTTAATTTGTGCCTGGTGATGATTGCAAACAACTTTAAGGGTCGCAAAGCGTCCAAACTTCAGCGCGCTGCCGACGTGTGCGCAGAAAAAAGCCCCGGACGCGGACAAAAGAAGAGGAAAAGTACAGCGAGCCGCCGCCGTCCGCACGCCTCAGGTTCGGCCGCGGCGGCGGGATTCTGTGGCCCCGCCGGTCCGCGTGTGCGACGCGGCGGTTCGGGAGCAGACGGCTCGGCGGCGGCGGCGGCGGGTCGGAGCGAGTGTGCGGCAGATGGACAGCACGCCGAGCGCACTAGCTTTAGCGTTAGCCGCTAGAATTCAAACACAAACACACGCCGCAGCGACGCTGACAAAACAACAGCCCGCATTCCGGTCCGAACCCCCCGCCTCACAACTGCTCGAGCCGGGGAGCGCCTCCGAGCCGCGGGACGGTGCTTTACCTCTTTTGGCGGACTTCATGCTGGGCTGCGGTTGGAGGAGCAGCTTTTGGAAGTTCCTCGGAGAAGAAAAGCGTGCTTCCACAAAGCGGTGACACAACAACGGGATCGGCTGGCTCGCTCGCTGGCTCGCTGGCGTCTCCTCCTCTCGGTTAAGCGGAGGCGCTCTCAGCCCGCGGCGCTTCTGCTAACGGCTCCGGGCTCGGCGGGACGACGCTGTGGGGCTGTGCTCGGCTCCGCCGCACTTCTCGCTCATGTTATTAAAAACGTGTGAAATCGTGTTGACAAACGCGTCCCGCTTTTACCTGCACTGCCTCCGCTCACCAGCGCGCTGTGACAGAGCCGCGGGCCCGCCCCCGCGCCGCCGCCGCCGCCAATCACAGCGCCCGGATCCCCCTGTCATCATTCGCTAATGAGTCGCAGGCCTCGTCCAAATACACATACTACTCTACTACTATACTACTCTACTATACTATACTACTCTACTATACTATTCTCCTATACTACTCTACTACTATTCTACTCTACTATACTATTCTACTATACTATACTAATACTACTCTACTATACTATTCTCCTATACTACTCTACTATACTATTCTACTATACTATACTACTCTACTCTACTATTCTACTATACTATACTATTCTACTCTACTATTCTCCTATACTACTCTCCTATACTACTCTATAATACTATTCTACTCTACTATACTATTCTCCTATACTACTCTATAATACTATTCTACTCTACTCTACTATTCTCCTATACTACTCTACTATACTACTCTACTATACTATACTATTCTACTCTACTATACTATTCTCCTATACTACTCTATAATACTATTCTACTCTACTATTCTCCTATACTACTCTATAATACTATTCTACTCTACTATACTATTCTCCTATACTACTCTATAATACTATTCTACTCTACTATACTATTCTCTATACTCTACTAATACTATTCTCCTATACTACTCTATAATACTATTCTACTATACTATACTATTCTCCTATACTACTCTATAATACTATTCTACTCTACTATTCTCCTATACTACTCTATAATTCTACTCTACTATACTACTCTACTCTCCTATACTATTCTCCTATACTACTCTACTCTCCTATAATACTTTGCTATACTAATCTCCTATACTACTCTACTCTTCTACTCTACTATACTACTGTACTCTCCTATACTACACAACTATACTACTCTCCTATAGTACACTACTATACTACTCTACTATACTACACACATATAAAACTTTACTATACTATTCTCCTATACTACTCTTCTATACTACTTTCCTATACTACACACATATAATACTCTACTATAGTCTATACTACTCTCCTATACCACTCTTCTATGCTACACACATACAATACTTTAATATACTACTCTCATATACTACACTACACTTCTATACTATGAAATTATAATACTTTACTATACTACTCTCCTATACTACTCTACTATACTACACATATATAATACTTTACTATACTACACTCCTATATTACACACATATAATACTTTACTATACTACTCTACTATACTACACATATATAATACTTTACTATACTACACTCCTATATTACACACATATAATACTTTACTATACTACTCTACTATACTACACTCCTATATTACACACATATAATACTTTACTATACTACTCTACTATACTACACACATATACTACTCTCCTATACTACTCTACTATACTACACATATAATACTTTACTACACTACTCTCCTATACTACACTACTCTTCTATACTACATACATATAATACTTTACTATACTACTATGACAACAGTGTACTATAATGAAATTACAGCAGCACTGCTGCACTAACTAATCACTGCAGAACTGACAATAAACAATCCACCACCCAAATGATACTTGTTCTGTGATGTTCCTCATCAATACAGAACAGAGAAAACACACACACACACACACACACACACACACACATATATATATATAATTAAAAAAGAAGCTTGTGTGCAATTGATTTTTAATGGCATTCTAAGTGCCTTTTACTTTCATAACTTTGTGTTGTCTCCAAAGTTTTTCTAGTGGAGGCCATTCAATCTGATGCAGGATGTTTTTTTGACTTTCATGTGCCGCTCGTTCATGTATTTTCATTAGAATGCTGTGGGATTATTTAGTAAATACAGTCCTCTCTGTATGTATATTCGCACAGCCATGTGGAGAAGTTTTAACACCTCACATAAACAACTTACTTTCTGTCAAAACACACCACACGCTCTATAACGTTTAACTTTTAAAAGTTTTGCAACTTTTTTTTGTGTTTATTTTATTTTTATGTATTTATTATTTATATACTTATTTTCCACTATATATATATATATATATATATATATATATATATATATATATATATATATATATATATATTTTTTTTTTTTTTTTTTTTTTTTTTTCCTTCTTTTTTTCCCTGTGCAAATGCTAATTTAGTTTGACTTTCACCAAACTAAAGATCACAAGACTGTATATTACACATTGTACAAATTATTTTGTACAAACCATGCTTTTTTTAACTCTTCTGAAATTTACCCCAAATGCCAATTACATGTGAATGAACTTTTTAGACACACAAACTATTTTGTAATCCTGCCTTGCATGTGTTGCTTTTTGTTATTATAATGTAACCTAAATGTCAGTCTTCACCCCTTAACCAATGTGGTTGAAACCATGAGTTAAATTACATAATACATTCAGCATTTCTCTTCAAGTTACAAACTTGAATGAATAAACGGTTAACAAACGGTTAACAGACGGTTATTTTACATGGAAAGATATCCAAAATTTAAAAAATGGGAATTTACAAAATCAAACGTATTTCTATGTATAGGCCAAAAAAAATAAAATAAAAAAATAAAATAATAATTCACACCCTCAATTCACAATCAATTAAAACTCCTAAAACAAACAAATAAATAAAAGTTTTATAATAGGGACACAAAAACAAGCCATCTTTCACAACTTTACAGAAATAAAAAAAAATATATTTAAATATATGTTAAACTTTTCTTCATTCAGTCAACATATATATATATATATATATATATATATATATATATATATATATATATATATATATATATATATATATACACTTTTTTTTCAGTTCCATTGATCACATAGATGGACTTTATAGTTCTACAATTAAAGACTGCAGTCCATTAGTTCCTCTACATACATGTTAGTCTGCTTCAGGATGTTCTCAGATGATCAGAAGCTCCACACTGAAGAGGCATTAGGGTGGTGGGTAACTCTGGCTATTGGTGTGTTAATGTGTGTGTTGTGCTGGTACGATTGGCTCAGACTCAGCAGTGATCCACCACCCTAATAATACCTGCTCTGTGGAGAATGATCTTAAGAGAACAGAGTACTACAGTCTATAATCTATATATAATATAACATTAAGTGTATAGGTCCCTCTAAGTACCAATCACAGTATTCTGGCTGCAAACCACCAGCCTGTGGCATATTAGTGTTCTTTCAAACGCAGGAATGTGATGTCCACAGGGAAAGCAAATTAGGGTGAATGATTCCTAGCCACCTTGATTATAATAGCCATTTAGGTCTGTATAGCCTACTGTTCTGTAATTATAACAACATCCTCGGTTATTCCAGTGGAAATGGGTTGTATGTAAAATATTATATATGTTATTTAACCTAGAAAATCCATCCATCCATTATCTTCCGCTTTATCCTAGATTAGGGGGGGGGGGGGGGGGGTTCTCCATGCCCATCCAGGGGAGAACATTTCGGGCGCTGGGCAGATACACCCAAGACAGGACGCCAATCTATCGCCAGGCACACACTCTCACACAGACACACAAACACAATCTATATGGGGCAATTTGGAGAACCCAATTGACATGATCTATGTTTTTGGACTGTGGGAGGAAACCGGAGAACCCGGAGGAAACCCACGCGGACACGGGGAGAACATGGAAACTCCACCCAGATTGGGATTTGAACCGGGAATCCCTAGCGCTGAGAGGAGAACATGCTAAACCACTGAGCCACCATGCCACCCAACCTAGAAAATCTGTATATGCAATTAATTTCATAGAAAATGTTCTTAGTTTTCTAAAGTTTTGTCTATATCGTTAAAAAAGTGAACCTTTACCTTTAAAAAAAAAAATCATCATAGAAACTATAGAAGCTTAGTATGTGTTTGAGGTGTATACAACCCACACCCACATGTTCAGATTGAGTAATTGTATAAATAATAAAGAATAATGTTAATAATAAAAAAAACCCATCAGTCAGCTTGCTTAGGTTCTTTTTATTTTATTTCATACTAAAACAAAGACCCTGACATACACAGCCTAAAATTTCTATATTAGATATTAAACAAATCCTAATCAGTAAAATATGTGCTTGTCTCATAAAATATCAATAATCAAACATTATAGTAACTCTCATTTTTGCTACAGACGCTTGCATTTAAAGTGGAGTTCTCTGTAAGCTCTTCTATAACCCTGTAGTATAACCTTGTGGAGTAAAAAGCAGAAGAGGACCAGAGAAAAACTAGAAATCGAGAGTATGACTAACGAGCTGCTTGCTGCAGGGGAGGCTGATGGAAGCCAGACGGGAGAGCGCGTGCACACTGGCGGCCTGGTGCAGGGTCACCCAGCTGGACTTTAGCCTACTGATATTGTGCTGCACCTCAGTAAGAGGTATGGAAAAGCGCTATGGTCGGGATCCAGGCAGCGTGACCGGAGCAGCGTCCCCGAAACGAGGCATCCGAGAGCAAAGCGTCCCCGAAATATTGCATGTGGGTCATCGGTTGTACAAAAACGCTTGACGGAAAACAGATTCCCAGCTGTTTCCCGGAGCTTTCAAACACGTGCCATAGGAGACGGTGCGTGTATTGGTCCACCGTGGTCATAAGGGAAGCCCGCAAACGTGATCGAGACGAAAGAGACGACGGGACATTGAGACCTTAGAGCAGATGGTGGCTCTCAAAACAATTGCTTTGCAAGTTGAAAGTATGTACATTAAACAATTAACAAAAAGTCCTACTGACACAGTCAAGTTCTTCACCTTATAGGTTTATAAAAAGAGAAGGCATCTGCACGTCTACACGATTTCTCTTTCATCGTCGTCCGCTGAAAGACAGCCTAATGTGTGATAAGGTGGACTCCATATACGGTCACATTAGTTGGAAAGAAACCGAAAGTTGCCTGCCCGCACACACAGAGGGTCGTGAGATGACTTCAAGCCACATGTTCAGACACAGCGGCGGTGCTTGGACCAGCTGATGAATGTTACTCATGACATTTGAAGCTGCTCTCGAGACCTAACCGGCTGAATGACAGCAAGACACGAATAAAGGCACCGAGCTCGGCCGATGATTCGTTCCCAAGCTCAGACCCCGAATAAGCATCCTCCCCGTGCCGAGCGAAAGCCCGGTTCACCCGATTTGGGAGCCACACTAAAGAAGCGGTTCTGCGGGGATTTGTCAGACATGTCTTTAAACCCCGTGGGGGGGATGAGCAGCAGGTCATCAGCATACAAAGCCACAGGCGTTAACGACTCACCCCCCCCCCCCCCCCGTGCCAAATGGGGAGAAGTAGTGCAGAGAGGAGATCCCATTCACACGGATACTGCAAACAGCAAAGGGAGCCATCACTGCCGTGCCTCAAACACAACAGCGGAGACAAAAGGAGCCAATCACTCAACCAGTTAATCGTATGGATTGTTTGTGTGTAAAGATAGCTGACGGGGGTAATAGATGGTTCCTTCCTACCTAAAATGCATTAAAGCCTTTTTTTTTTGGAAAACGAGACAAGGCCCGGTTTCATAAACACATCCTCTGTGTGGCCGTATAGAGTTACGCACATGTTTTCATTCCACAGCGGCCTGAACGTCCTCCAACTGCAGCGCTTCAGCAGAAAGTGTGTGTCGCACGTCTCAGGCTGTGTTTACAGGCCTGAAGCCGTTTCGTTGCAAAAGTGCTTCTGCTTCCTGCGACCCAAAAGCACTCACATCGCCCTCTTAGGAATGCCGCCATGCTATACTGTATGTGTCGGACTAAAACTCATGGTTCCCCATGCCCATCCAGCGGAGAACGGGTCGGGCGCTGGGCAGATACACCCAGGACAGGGCGCTAATCACTGGACACAGACACACACTCACAGAGACACATATATGGGGCAATTTAGTGAATTTAATTGAATTGATCCAATGTTTTTGGACTGTGGGAGGAAACCGGAGAATCCGGAGGAAACCCACGTGCTATACTGTATAGTATCAGACTAAAACTCAATCAAGAACATTAACTAGAATGAAAATGTAAATACAAAAAAAAAAATAATTAAAAGCCACCTCCTAATTAAGCTTGCATACTGGAGGCATTTACATACCATTCCAATTGTAACGGATTACTTTGGAAACATTTTCTGTTTTTCGTACTATCTGAGATGATTATAATATTAAAATCTCAGTAATTCTGGACAGCAGTTGGAAAAATGGCTGAATTTTGTAGTCCATCCATCTCATTATCTTGCACTTTATCCTCTATTAGGGTTGCGGGGGGAGGGAGGGGGTTCCATGCCCATCCAGGAAAGAACGTTTTAGGCACTGGGCAGATACACCCAGGACAGGATGCCAATCTATCACTGGACACCCACTCACTCACACACACACACACACACACACACACACACTCTATATGGGGCAATTTGGAGAATTCAATTGACCTTGATCCATATTTCTGGACTGTGGGAGGAAACCGGAGAACCCGGAGGAAACCCACGTGCTATACTGTATAGTGTCGAACTAAAACTCAATCAAGAACATTAATTAGAATGAAAAAGTAAAAGAAAAAACAAACAAACAATTAAAAGCCACCTCCTAATTAAACAAGCCTGCAAACTGGAGGACATTTACATACGAGATCAACTGTAACGGATTACTTTGGGAAAAAATGGTTCATAAAAATACAATTATTCAACACCGCTGATAACATAACAACAACATTCGGTAATTATTTGTGTAATCTGCTGAACACAGATAACCCCAAATGCATCCATTAAGGGATTCAACTTTTCACTCCGTTGTTGTTGTTAGTTCAACCTCATTGTTGGGACACTTTATAAAATACACATATATTTCATTGGCGTTCCTTAATGCTCTAGAACCTCCAACTGATAAAACTACAAAGCAGTATTTCCAATGTTTTCACTGATGTAAACAAAATAAGAATCTCACACATCCATCCACTATCTTCTGCTTTATCCTCTACTAGGGTCGTGGAGGTGGAGGGGGGGGGGGGTTCCCATGACCATCCAGGGGAGAATGTTTTAGGCAGAAAGAAGACACACACACACAAACACACTATATGGGGCAATTTGGAGACTTCAATAGACCTTGATCCATGTTTTTGGATTGTGGGAGTAAACCGGAGAACCCGGAGGAAACCCACGCGGACATGGGAGAACATGGAAACTCCACACAGAATATGATTCGAACCACGGTTCCCTAGTGCTGAGAGGAGAACATGCCACCGTTCTATAAAGGAATTTTTGATAATTTCCTTCAAACATAAGTAACAAATAATAACTACAGTCTTTATTTATTGAATCCTCGGATGATGATACTTTTACATCCAATCAGGTTCCCCTTAGAGACGGCAGTCTGTGTGTGTGGTTTCTTCCGGTTTCCTCCCACAGTCCAACATGGATTCATGGAAACATGGATTCAAGGTAAATTAAATGCTCTAAATTGCCCCTATATAGTGTGAGCGTCTGGCGCCAATTGATCACTGGGTGCACTCACTCACAGAGCTGCCCAGCGCCGAAACGTTCTCCCCTGGACTGTGACTGACTCAGACTGTGGGAGGAAACCAGAGAACCCGGAGGAAACCCACGTGAACACGGGGAGAACCTGGATTCCCCAGCGCTGAGGCCATCGTGCCGCCCGAGTTTGTAAGTCACTTTGGCTAAATGACCCAACACTGATCACTGTGCACACTCACTCACACAGACACATTATTTAGACGGGGCAAATTAGAGCAACCCATTAGCCTTGAATCCGTTTTTGGACTGTTGGAAGAAACCAGAGACCCCAGAAAAATACTATGCAGACACGGGGAGAACATGGAAACTCTACCCAGATTGGGATTCGAACCTGGATTCCCAGTGCTGGGAGGTGAACATGCTCACCACTGAGCCACCGTGCCGCCCTGATAAAAAACTCGAGCTTAATCGTCACTATTGTCTGGTTCTCATTTTCACGAGGCAGATCTGGACTTTAAAGTGGTCAGTACACACTGTGCTTCTAAAGCCATGCCGTCGCAGCATTTGTGAGGATTTTCTGACATGGTTCTGCTTCAGAACGTTTCCTTGATGACATGCATCAGTGCAAATGACACAAAAGGTGTGCAAAGGTGCACCTCACACGTGCAGATCACATACACTGCAGCTACTCAAGCAGCTCTATACCATCACAGCTGCTGCGTCTGGTTTTTCATCTCTGACATGAACTTAAATCGTAGTTTTTCATACCATCTGAGATGATGGGGTATTAAAATCTGTAGTCCATCCATCTCATTATCTTCCACTTTATTCTCTACTAGTGTCGGGGCAGGACGGGGGGGGTTCCCCATGCTCATCCAGTGGAGAACGTTTTGGGCGCTGGGCAGATACACCCAGGACAGGGCGCCAATCCATCGCTGGACACACACTCACTCACACAGACACACTCTATATGGGACATTTGGAGAATTCAATTGACCATGTTTTTGGACTGTGGGAGGAAACCGGAGAACCCGGAGGAAACCCACACGGAGACGGGGAGAACATGGAAACTTCATGGGATTCAAACCGGGAATCCCTAGTGCTGAGAGGAGAACATGCTTCAAATTGCCCCATATAGACTGTGTGAGTGAGTGTGTGTCCAGTGATGGATTGGCACTCTGTCCTGGGTGTATCTGCCCAGCGCCCAAAACGTTCTCCACTGGATGAGCATGGGGAACCCCCCCCGTCCTGCCCCGAGCATGGGGAACCCACCCCCCCCACGACCCTAATAGAGGATAAAGCAGAAGATAATGGATCTTTATGCTAAAAAGTTTGAAACAAATTCAATGTAACTAAAGAAACAATAAGCATTTTACAGCTTTAACAGAAATTAGTTTGATTTGTGATCAGATTTCAGCTCCAGGAGGCGACGACACGCTTTGTGCAGAAAGAAAACGAATTTTAAAATGAATGGAACCCAAACATGGATTATTATACATCTTGTTGTCAACTTGAAACTTTCAGGAACAATAAGCTCTTTTTAATTAACAGGTTCAACTTGTACATGCGGGCGGCACGGTGGCTTAGTGGTTTAGCATGTTCTCCTCTCAGCACTAGGCACTCCCGGTTGAAATCTCAATCTGGGTGGAGTTTCCATGTTCTCCCCGTGTCCACGTGCGTTTCCTCTGGGTTCTCCGGTTTCCTTCCACAGTCCAAAAACATGGATCAAGGTCAATTGAATTCTCCAAATTGCCCCATATAGAGTGTGTGTGTGTGTGTGTGAGTGAGTGTGTGCCCAGTGATAGATTGGCGCCCTGTCCTGGGTGTATCTGCCCAGCGCCAGAAACGTTCTCCCCTACATGGGCATGGGGAACCCCCACGACCCTACTAGAGGAGAAAGATAATAAATGGATTGAACTTTTACATGAAGGCACGGTGGCTTAGTGGTGAGCACGTCCACCTCTCAGCGCTGGGGATTCCGGGTTCGAATCCCAATCTGGGTGGAGTTTCCATGTTCTAACGTTGTTTTCCTCCCACAGTCCAAAAACATGGGTCAAGGTAAATTGAATGCTCCAAATTGCCCCATATAGAGTGTGTCTGTGTGAGTGAGTGTGTACCCAGTGATAGATTGCCCTCCTTGTCCTGGGTGTATCTGCCCAGCGCCCGAAACGTTCTCCCCTGGATGGGCATGAGGAACCCCCCCCCCACTGCGACCCTAATAGAGGAAAAAGCAGAAGATAATGAAAGAATACATTTTCCATGTCCAGGCATTTAAACAAAAAGTACAGGTGAGCTTGGCATCTCGGTTCCTTCATTTAGTTTTTCTTAGTGGTTCTCAGTTTCATTGCCATCTACAACTCCGTGTTCCATCTATTGCTCCATTAAAACGAGGGTCTCCATGTCGGACCCCATCAGCTTCACTTCGAAAGAAGAAGCTAAACAGAATCCAGTTACTGGATGGAAAATGTATTTGCACCACACACTCGGTTTGAAGTAGCTCACGATGGCCTCGCAAGCTTATTAAAGAAATGAGTTCATCAGCCGGTAGCAGGGCATAGCAATAGCGTGAAATAATAATTATTAAAAAAAAACTATTAAATAAAGAGGAAGACAAATATTCCAGAGAGGAGGCACAAATAGGAGGACGCCCCTCTGATTAAGTGTACGGGAATCTAAAACTATGCAAACCTAAAGTTTTCTCCTTCCTTTACTAAGTGTGGAGAGGGTGCCAAAGAAACCAGGCGTGGCTACATAGATCCACCTACTAGATTAGATCTCTTACCCAAGTTATTAGAACATTTAAAACAATCTGCTATAGAATTTAGGTAATATCAATAAGTTTAATAATAATCATAATACCAATAATAATAATAATAATAGCATCCTAATAACAGTGTCTGTGAGGTTTTCTTGGCAGTCTCTAAAAAGAGGAGCTCTTTGTGTGGCCTGTCCGTAATTTCATTTCTACTGGATTTGAAGTTGCCACCAAGATAAAGAGCATTTTGCATGTTGGACTGGAGCGCATTTGAGTAGTGCTTGTACTTTGCCCTCGTTCCTCGGGTTCCCCCCCGTTCTCGCTCTTTCAGAGGCGCGTCTGGGCTTCGGGAACGTAGATCTCGATGCTGTCGGCGCTCTCTGTGGCAGAGTTCTGTTTGACTGACTGCGCTCGCTTGGCTGCCATCAGCCTCTTGCGGGCCTCCTGCCTCTGTTTGTCGGCAGTCTCGGCACTTTTTTCCCGGTTCGGCACAGCCTTACTCTTCCCAGGTTTCTTTGGCACAGCAGCGGTTTGCTTCTGGTTCTCCTAAAAGTTCATGATAGAAAAAAAACGGGCACGAAAATTAAAGCCGCAGAATGGAACTATGGGAGATTTAAGGAGTCAGCTTTTGACGCCTTACATTAGTTTCAGGGGTAATTGGCACTATGCATTTTATTATTATTACCCCCCCCCCCCATGTTAGCTTCATCTGTTTGTCTGTGTGTCTGGTAAAAAGCTTGCAAATGCTATTTCACCCATTTCCTGTTATGACGACACATAAATCAATAAAAAAAGACCAATAAATTAAGTAATTAGTGGTAATTAATTTTGTTTTCTATGGATAGATTGCCCACTTTCTACTAAATTTTATACTTCACCAACAGTTCGGATAAATTAATTTAGGATAAAATCATTTAACATGATGTGAGGGTGGTTTTTAGAAAATCCATCCATTATTTTCCGCTTTATCCTCCATTACGGTCGCGCATGCATGCCCATCCAGGGGAGAACGTCTTGGGCGCGGGGCAGATACACCCAGAACAGGGCGCCAATCTATCGCTGGACACACACTCACTCACACACACACACACTCTATATGGGGCAATTTGTAGAGCATTCAATTGACTTGATCCATGTTTTTGGACTGTGGGAGGAAACCGGAGAACCCGGAGGAAACCCACGCTGACATTGGGAGAACATGGAAACTCCACCCAGATTGGGATTTGAACCGGGAATCCCTAGTGTTAAGAGGCAAACGTGCCAACCACTAAGCCACCTGGTATTTAGGAAAAAAAAATAATAATTTTTTTGTTAAGTACTGTAGTTGAGTAAAATCTTGATCATTCGCAGCCTTTGCTACTTCATGCATCAACTCCACTACTTTTACTTAGAATTACCACTACTAGAATTTGTACATATATTTTTAATAGATTTAGCTTTGGTTACTAGTTAGTTTTGAGATTTTTAATCTAAGATTTTTTCTAAACGGTGAGTAGTTAGCATGTTTGTCTCTCAGGGCTGGGGATCCAGTCTGGATGCTGCCGTGTCCGGGGTGTATCTACTCAGTGCCCTGGATGAGTGCGGGAAACCCCTGCGATGCTTGTATAGGATAAGCAGAACATAATGGATGGATTCTTTATAATGGATTCTAACAAGCTTTTAAAGTAAGTTATATAAATCAACTAAACCAGTAGTTTCCAGCTTTCGCTGTCCCACAAAAAAGCAGTGTGTAATCAGTTTCGATGTTCGAAGTTGTTGACAATGAAGATGATGTCCAACGCTCATCATCACCAATATTTAAAGATCAGAAAAAAGATTCACTATTTATTACCTCATTATAAAAGTCCTTATATTTTCTAGTGTCCCTACAAATAAATCAGTACACAAGTAATTCAGACTTCAGGAGCGATAACAGTATCACACACACAATACAGTCTTAATAATCTACTGATGAAATCAGTCAGAAATCCCAAAACAAGGTTTACAAAACACTTTCACTTAAATTGAAATGCAGTTCTAACTGCGTTTCTTGTTTGTTTCTTTTGAGGTGTTGTTAATTTCCTGGAGGTGTCGTCAGCTCTTCATCTATGGTTCTGCTGAAGCACTGCAGCTACGACGATTACTGAATGGAACCTGGACTTTTTTGGACTGGCGGTCCTGCAGGACGTCCTCAATGGACTTATAGAGTTTTTAATTCACCTGATCATCACATAATCTGTACATTAGTGTCCTATACTGTTGATGCTGCCTGGACACTCAAGATGATTCCTCCACTGAGTCTTGGTCCTCACAAGGTTTCTTCATTAAAATATCAACATAACAGGGAGTTTTGTCTTGCCACTGTCGCTTCGACTTGCTCTTTGGGGGTTTAAAGGCTTATAACTCTGTTAAGCTGCTTTGTAACAATGTACTGTAGTAAAAAGCGCTCTATAAATAAATTAACAGGACTGTTTTATTGGTACTTAAAAAAAAAAAAAAAAAAAAAAAAAAAAAAAATATATATATATATATATATATATATATATATATATATATATAAATAAATAAATAAATATAAATAAATACTGTAACTATGTTTGGAATGTCAGTAAATCCCAATTTATGGGTTTGACAAATTTATACAAACTCCAATCTGATGAATCACATGATCTTGTATACTGCAGCTATAGAGTTCGCATTGTAGGTGTAATAATTAATAATATTTTCTTTTGTTTTACACATTATATAAATCATATTAGGTTCAAATCCCAGGTCCACTGAAGTTACCAGTGTGGGTCCTTGAGTGAGACCCTTAACCCTCATTGCTTCAGGGATGTTGTGATGAACCCTGTGCTCACCTTGTAAGTCTCTTTGGATAAAAGCATCTGATAAATGACCAAATGTAAATGTAGGTAATTTAATTAAAATAGGTAACACGTTTATAAACATAGTCAGCCACAAATCATCAGCTGACTGAACAATTCGAGTGTTACTGTGAGTTCAGGGGTTTCTATTTCAACTCTCACTGTTAATTCTTGTACCTGTTTGTCTGGCGAATTTCGCTCCAGTTTCCAGTCATTGGCTTTAAGATGGTAAAGCTCATCGAACTTGAGGCTAATGTCTTCTATGGACAGCTGCAAAAGGTCCCAGAATCCTGCCAAGTCCTGAGCTGTGGGCCTGGGGTTAGCGCTCAAATTCTATTAAAACACAAAGGCAGAAAATCTTTCAAGCTTAATAATATAAAAAATAACAATATCAAGGCAACATCTTTAGATTAATATCCAAAGATTACAGGCTTTGTACACAAGAGGGCAGTGCAACACCACAAACATTTATTTTATACCATTGGTCAACTCTTTGGTTTTTGGAGGTTTAGTGGCTTCAGTCTCTGCACTTTGAATATTCAAGTATTCTATTTGTCATTCCACAATATAAAGTACAGTACAGTATATGTGGAACGAGACAGTGTTCTCCAGGAACACATAACAGTTACTATACAACCCACATAAAGTGCACGTGTGCAAACACAAGGATCACAATAAATACAGGACAATACACAGTACAATAAACATTCAAGTATAAAGTATAAAGTAAACCCTGGGTTTGGTTTTTGTAAATAGTTAA
Source organism: Corydoras sp. C115 (assembly GCA_019802505.1). Taxonomy (NCBI): domain Eukaryota; kingdom Metazoa; phylum Chordata; class Actinopteri; order Siluriformes; family Callichthyidae; genus Corydoras; species Corydoras sp. C115. The sequence continues at coordinate 181,809 of JAFMOC010000072.1, forward strand.
CATTAAGTGGAGAGGTAACAGTGCAGGTCGCCTCCTAGTGGTGTGAGCCACATGTTCCAAGAAAAATGTCCTTAATTTTAAAAATTCTTAAAGAGTTTATAATTGTGGCAGTTCTTTATAATGTGCAAGAGTGTGCAAAAGCTGCAAAGATGTGCATAAAGATATGTGCAACATGCCAGCAGCGGATATGTTCATGTTGGTCAAATTGTTCAAGAGTCTGATGGCCTGAGGAAAGTCTGGATGTGTTGGCCCGGATGCTCTGGTACCTTTTCCCAGAAGGCAGGAGTTAAAAGAGTGTGTGTGAGGGGTGAGTGTTGTCATCCACAATGCTGGTTGCCTTGCGGATGTTTGTTAATCGGAGAACAACACTATAGCTTACAGAACTGTGGCTCTCCAACATTGTTCATCTGTGGACGACGACCCACACAGCGCCATCAAGTGGGGATGGTTATCTTCTATTTCTTGTTTAATTTGGAATGTGATCCACAGAATCAGACGTAAACCTCTGTGTTACAGACGACTCCTGTGTTTGCATTTCATCTGAACCTATAGCTCACTGTTGCCACGAGAACTACAGCCGCATGGTTACACGTATCCGCCAACCAGTGTTCTGAAGGCTGTGTTCGGATATCCCTCACACGGATACAGCAGAAATGGGGTCATGTTGATGAAACGTTTATCCTTGAGCCAAAGTTAATGTGCTGAATGTGGATAAAAAAAAAATCCCTCACATAACTTCAGAGATACTGACAAACTGGGTGGCACGGTAACTTTGACCAGAGATATTGCTGGCATGAAGAAGTGTTTGAGTAGAACCTAAAGTAGTCCCCGAGAAACAAACCAACAAAACGGATTTGGGCAGAGAAACAAACTCACCAGATTCTGTTCACACAATCCTCTGAACTGCTGAAACTTCTGAGACATGAGAAGCTGAGCACTGCCCACTGCGCTGCGCACCTTACCCAGCACTACACACACACACACACACACAGATTATTACTGTGTCCTCAGCTGAGAACACAACAACCTAATAGCTGAACAAACGCATATTATATATTTAATGTAGATAAATAAAATTCAAACACACAGCTATATAAAAATTTCTACAATATATATACCTAATATATGATATATATATATATATATATCTATATATATTAATCTAGTATACATATACATATAAATTTTATTCAAACATACTGTATATATAAATACTGTATGTGTTATATATATACATATATATATATATATATATATACATATACACACACACACACGCATACATACTACATACACACATATATATGTATATATATATATATATATATATATACACAACATATATATATATATAAATAAATATATATTATATATATATGTATACATATATATATATACATATATATAAAATTTATATATATAGAAAAAAATTTCTATTTTATATATATATATATATATATATATATATTATATCTATACATATACATACACAAACAATATGTGTGCATATATATATATATATATATATATATATATATACACACATCCATACATACATACAGTATGTGTGTGTGTGCATATATATATATATATATATACAGTTGTGATCAAATTTATTCAACCCCCAATGCTGCGAAGGGTTTTATGGAATTCAGTGCACATTTGTAATTGTGTTCATAATGAAATCTTACAAGGACTTGTTAAAGAACTAAATGCAACTAAGATAGCATCAATTGTTTTTGTCATAAAGTATTAAATGGCCTTTTCGGGATTTCTTCATTGACACAATTATTCAACCCCTTTACAACTACCACTCATAAGAACAGAGGTTCATTCCAGTGTTTTCAATCAGGTATTGAAAACACCTGTGGATGTCAACGAGCAGCAATCAAGCATGATAAGCACCAATTAGGCAGATTTAAAAGGACTGTGATACTCAGCTCCTTCTAGACATCTACTGGTGTGTTTACAAGCATGGTGAAGGCAAGAGAATGGTCCCAGAAGACAAGAGAAGAGGTTATTGCTCTTCACAAAAATGGCAATGGATAATAAAAGATTGCGAAGTTGTTAAATATTCCAAGAGACACTATCGGAAGTATCATTCGCAAGTTCAAGTTAAAGGGCACAGTGGAAACGTTACCTGGTTGTGGCAGAAAGAAGATCCTGACCGCGACTGCTGTGCGCTACCTGAAGCGTAATGTGGAGAAAAATCCCCGCGTGACTGCTAAGGAACTGAAAAAAAAGACCTGTCAGATGTGGGGCACTGAAGTTTCAGCTCAGACAATAAGGCGCGCACTGCATAACGAAGACCTCCATGCCAGAACTCCCAGGCGCACCCCCTTGCTGACTCCAAAGAACAAGAAAAGTCGACTGCAGTATGCCAAAAGTCATGTGGACAAGCCACAAAGGTTTTGGGACAGTGACTGTGGTCAGATGAAAACTAAATTAGAACTGTTTGGGACAATGGACCAGCGCTATGTTTGGAGGAGGAAGAACCAGGCTTATGAACAAAAGAACACCTTGCCTACTGTGAAGCATGGCGGGGGGTCAATTATGCTTTGGGGCTGTTTTGCTTCTAATGGTACAGGAAAGCTTCAACGTGTGCAGGGTACCATGAATTCCCTTCAGTACCAGGAGATCTTGGAGGAAAATGTGATGGAGTCAGTCACAAACCTGCGGCTTGGGAGACGTTGGACCTTCCAACAGGACAATGATCCGAAGCACACATCCAAGTCCACTAGAGCATGGTTGAACATGAAAGGCTGGAACATTCTAGAGTGGCCATCGCAATCACCAGACTTAAATCCAATTGAGAACCTCTGGTGGGACCTAAAGAAGGCAGTTGCAGTGTGCAAGTCTAAGAATGTGACTGAACTGGAGGCTTTTGCCCATGAAGAATGGGCTAAGATACCCATAGGTCGCTGCAAGACACTTGTGTCAAGCTATGCTTCACGCTTAAAAGATGTCATAACTGGAAAAGGATGTTGTACTAAGTACTAAAAAATAATGTCACTAGGGGGTTGAATAAAACTGATAATGATGTGAGCATAGTAAAGACATTTGTGGTTATTCCATCATAAATATTATGTTATATTTGTCTAATTTATAAGTGCCTCTTTGATATAATTGTAAATAAGATGACTGAAATGATCCAAATCAATGTCAAACTGGCAGAAACACTTTATTTCAGTGGGGGTTGAATAAATTTGATCACAACTGTATATATATATATTTTTTTTTTCATATACCAAGATTTATTTATATGAAATATAGATTTGATATGTAAAAAAAGAAAAAAAAATGATGAAGTTTAAGTTTGAGAGTTTATGTTGCTGAGTTTAACAGCAGGTGGATGTGGATGCTTCAAATCTATTTAGTCAAAACACTGTAGCTATTTGTAGGATATTTTCAACATTGTAGGGTTTGTAATAAATCCTGAAGCCAGTTTTGAGTCTTGATTTCGGCAGTGTTGGTCATGTAAACTCTAATGTACTTAGTCTGAGTGTTGGACGACTGCCCCACACTCCCGACAAGAACCCATTTCCTCTTCGTCTTTTCACAGCATTATATGCCAGAGAGATGTCTCGGCGTCGGTTTGTGGATCTGAGGCTGATGGAATTACATGACGGATGAACATGCTGTTCCCATTATCTCATTCAAACTTCAATGATGTTTTGATCCAGCTTCCAGTAACAAAGAACGGTTTCTGAGACGGGGATTAGAAAGACCAGGACGGGCTGGAAAAGGTATTATGGATCAAGTTCACTGTAATCCCAAATCACGTTCCAATAAACTGTAAATACAATCTATCCATCCATCATTCCTCCTCATGGTCCTGGAGAAAGTCAAGAGATCAATCTTGGGACCTTCTGTGTTGCGAGTTCAGAGATCATCAACACCACGTACACACCGTCAAGGTTATGTACTTATGTACTTGGGAGGGATGTTGTATGTATTTAGGTTTTAATTAAGTAACGATAGTTGAGGTTTTAGCCCATCCATCCATTATCTTCAGCTTTATCCTCTATTAGGGTTGTGGGGGGGTCCAGCATGCTCATGCAGGGGAGAACATTTGGGCGCTGGGCAGGACACCCAGGACAGGGCGCCAATCTATCACTGGACACACACTTATACTCTATATGGGGTAAATTTGGAGAACTCATTGACCTTGATCCATGTTTTTGGACTGTGGGAGGAAACCGGAGAACCTGGAGGAAACCCACATGGACACGGGGAGAACATGGGAACTCCACCCAGATTGGGATTCGAACCTGGAATCCCTAGCGCTGAGAGAACATGCTCACCACTAAGCCACCGTGCCGCCCGGTTTTAACCCAGTGATCTTTAAACATGTCAGAGTTTTTAGTGTTTGTAGTTTTGGGGTAATCCAGCAGTGTGTCGATGTTGCACATATTTGGAACATTCTGATGGTATGTGTGAGGGGTTTATGGCATGCTTCACAGGACGGTGGTAGTTCCCCCTTTATGAGGTGAACATGGGAGAGTCCGGTGTGTCCTATATGGTGTCTAGACATGGTGACCTGCTCTATTCTATGCTTAGGTCATGACCCGTTTTGGACACGTATGATGGGACACATTTCATGTACGTCATTCGGTTTGCGGTTTGTCATAGATTTTGATGTATGGTGGGATTAGGACAGCATTAGTGTTCAGTTTGCACAGCTATCATATGATTGGTTATATTGGTTATATATACACGATTGGTTATATATATATATATATATATTTATATAACCAATAATAATTGGTTATAATAATTGGATATATATAAAACGATTGGTTATCATGTAACAGCAGTTCCTACTGAAGTGTTTACTATAGATATGGTCTTATAGAAAACCTATTTTTAAACACAGTTATATTGTAGAATTGAAGTTTATTTTAAAATTAGTTTAGACATGGGATAGGTAATAGGGCGGCACGGTGGCTTAGTGGTTTAGCATGTTCTCCTCTCAGCGCTGGGGATTCCTGGTTCGAATCCCAATCTGGGTGGAGTTTCCATGTTCTCCCCGTGTCCGCGTGGGTTTCCTCCGGGTTCTCCGGTTTCCTCCCACAGTCCAAAAACATGGATAAAGGTCAATTGAATTCTCCAAATTGCCCCATATAGAGTGTGTCTGTGTGAGTGAGTGTGTGTCCAGTGATAGATTGGCGTCCTGTCCTGGGTGTATCTGCCCAGCGCCTGAAACGTTCTCCCCTGGATGGGCATGGGGACCCCCCCCCCCGAGACCCTAATGGAGGATAAAGCGGAAGATAATGGACGGATGGGTAATAGTTTATGGACACGCTGAACAAATACTGTGAAAAAAATGAAGAAGAGTAAAACTGGTGTATTAGAGTTACAGCATTAGAGTTACAGCACACCTTTAACATATAAGAAGGTACAGTTGTGTGTTTGTGTGTCAGTTGTGTAACTGTTGTGTGTGATTGTGTTTAAGAGCGGTCCAATGTACACAAAGACATACACATAGAGCACCAGTCAAAAATTTGGCCACGCCCCCTTTATGCTCCACTTATCGTCCATGTTCTCAGTTCCACTTCCTGTAAAGCTGGACTTTGTAGTTCTACAGTTCCAGACTGTAGTCCATCTGTTAGTGTTCTACAGTACATACTGTGTACGTCCCCTTTACTCTGTTCTAATGGTCAGAACCCCAATAGTACCCCCACAGAGCAGT
>JAFMOC010000072.1:190000-210000 GCA_019802505.1 Corydoras sp. C115
ATCACGTCAATAACACTTACAGCAACAATGAAACAATAACGGCAAAGAACTAGCAAAGCATATGCGTTTACTGTCCTAGAGGAAGCACGAAGAGGAAAACATCCAAACAGGATGTACTCACGTCCAGCCGTCCTCCACCTGCACTCCAATCGACTGGAACCTGGCTAATGGTGGCGTCTCCACTCGATTCTGGATTTCCTGGATGCAATCCACCTGAGTGTTTAAAGAAAAGAAATCGATTTTATCCAAACGTATCTCGACACAGGGGCAGCACGGTGGCTTAGTGGTTACCCTGTTCGATCTTAACGCTGGGGAGCCAGGTTTAAATCCCAATCTTATCTCCCCGTGTCAGTGTGGATTTTCTCCGGGTTCACCGGATTCCTCCCACTGTCCAAAAACATGGATTCAAGGTAAATTCATTCATTCATTATCTCCCGCTTTATCCTCTATTAGGGTCGCGAGAGAGGGTCTCCTCTCAGCGCTAGGGGTTCCTGGTTCGAATCCCCATCTGGGTGGAGTTTCCATGTTCTCCCCGTGTCCGCGTGGGTTTCCTCCGGGTTCTCCGGTTTCCTCCCACAGTCCAAAAACATGGATCAAGTCAATTGAATTCTCCAAATTGCCCCATATAGAGTGTGTCTGTGTGAGTGAGTGGGTGCCCAGCGATGGATTGGCGCCCTGTCCTGGGTGTATCTGCCCAGCGGCCGAAACGTTCTCCCCTGGATGGGCATGGGGAACCCCACCGCGACCCTAATAGAGGATAAAAGCGGGAGATAATGAATGAATGAAATATATATATATATATATATATATATATATATATAAATAAATATATAAACACACATACATACACATGGGTGGTGAGCATGTTCTCCTCTCAGCACAAGGGATTTCCAGGTTCGAATCCCAATCTAGGTGGAGTTTCCATATTCTCCCCGTGTCTGTGTGGGTTTCCTCCGGGTTCTCCAGTTTCCTCCCACAGTCCAAAAACATGGATCAAGGTCAAGTGAATTCTCCAAATTGCCCCATATAGAGTGTGTGTGTAAGTGAGTGTGTGCCCAGTGATAGATTGGTGTCCTGTCCTGGGTGTATCTGTCCAGCGCCTGAAACGTTCTTCCCTGGATGGGTATGGGGAAACCCCCCCCCACGACCACGACACACACATGCATCTCATACAACTATATATCCCTCTCTTTCTTGCTCTCTATATATATATATATATATATATATATATATATATATATATATATATATATATATATATATATATATATATATAAATAATACACATATACACACACACACACACATATTATATTAGATATATATATATATATATATATATATATATATATATATATATATATATATATATATATATATATATATATATACACACACACACACACACACACACACTTACAGAGGTTTGCAGAGGTTATATACTCTTTACAACCAAGAAGCAGCTAAAATAGAGATTCATTTTTGCAATCTTCAGCACGCCAACACCCATGCACCTCGCAGATTGATTTAAGGTGCGTCAAAGTGCCTTTGCAGTCATGACAACGCGACACATGGGCATCACCAATTATAAATCCAATCAGCGGGTCATTTACTATTCCCTTTAAAAGCATGTTGCGGTCTGACTTCGGGGGATTTCTATTTCAATGGATCTTTGCGACCAATTGCACCCTAATTAATGTTTACACTGTTAGCAGGTAATGAAAGGTAGCAAGGGGCTAGTACAAATATAAATAGAATGCTCATCAGCTGTAAACAAACGTGAATGTTCTTTCGGAACATTCAGAAAGCGCTGACTTGCTCTTTGCAACTCTGCCATGTACATCACTATTGCTGAGCGCTCTCTGATTGGAAGTCTTAGGAAAAATGACCCCTAATGCTCTTCTTGCGAGGAAGTTACTCTTGTCTTTTGTAGAATAATTAGAGGAAGAGGGCGGCACGGTGGCTTAGAGGTTGGCATGTTCTCCTCTCAGCACTAGGGATTCCAGGTTCTAATCCCAATCTGGGTGGAGTTTCCATGTTCTCCCCGTGTCTGTGTGGGTTTCCTCCGGGTTCTCCGGTTTCCTCCAACAGTCAATTGAATTCTCCAAATTGCCCCATATAGAGTGTGGTCTGTGTGAGTGAGTGTGTGCCCAGTGATAGATTGGCACCCTGTCCTGGGTGTATCTGCCCAGCGCCCGAAACGTTCTCCCCTGGATGGGTATGGGGAACCCCACCTGCGACCCTAATATAGGATAAAGCGGAAGATAATGGATGGATGGAATTAGAGGAAGAACAGGGTTCCACTCACAGCTCATTGTCATTACATTAATTTTAATAATAGACCAAAGTTATGAGGCGGCACGGTGGTTTAGTGGTTAGCACGTTCCCCTCTCAGTGCTGGGGATCCAGGTTGGAACTAAATTTGGTAACAATTTAACCAAATCCACAGGCCACTATGTGTTGTACCCACCTGTATCCCAATGGATGACAACTTGCGCCGGGGTATGGGCTCGGTCCGGGGCTCGTCTGCCTGCTTCACCTGTTCATTCTTCACTTCACGAGATGATTCGGGTGAAAGCACGACGGCTGCCGGAACCTGGGGCTCGCGTGGGGCGAGGGCAGAAACGTTGTGTCGCGACCCTTTGGTTAGGCTACTGTCAGAGGAATTGCCGTTGGTCTGACTTCTGCGCTCGTGGTTGTCCTGATAACCGTCTTGAGCCGACTCGGTGCTACTTTGCACGGTCACGGAGATGAAGGGCTTTGACGTGGACGTGCGAGGAGGGACAGGGGGTGGCGCTATCTTCTTACAGGTTGTTATACATGTTGAGACTGCGAAGAAAGCCAAATTATTAGATTATTTAATTGTGTGATCTGTTTAAAGATAACACTCAACATCAAGTTTATATTTAATACAGAGACAAAAGTGGAATAATATTATTTAATCAGCATAAAAAATATACAATAAATCTATTACTAATCAAAGTCTTAGTCGTTAGGTCTTAGCTATGTAATTTGTAGCAATGTGGAAATTTTGTTCTTAAATGGAGCTGGTATTTTAATGCTGAATGATGCTTTGCTTTTCTTGTTTGTTTCTTTTGAGGTGTTGCAAATTTCCTGGAGGTGTCGTCAGCTCTTCATCCACGGTTCTGCTGAAGCACTGCGGCTGGATTTTTATTGGACTGGCAGTCCTACAGGACGTCCTCGATGGACTTATATAGTTTTTAATTGTTAAAAACAGGTCACCTGATCACCACACAATCTGCACATTAGTGTCCTACATAAGGGCTGCAACAATGAATCGATAAAATCGATAAAAATATGATAAAATTATTTAGATTATGAAAAGTGTCCACAACAAATTTCATTATCGATTCATTGTGTAGCATGATTTACACGTTACTCGCATCGTCGTAGACGCTTACGTCACCTGCAGCGCTTCGTCAACGCTGATAAAAATAAAAACAACAGGTGGAGCGGAATCCGCGAAAAAGTTTAAAAAAGTTTTCGGCTTAAACCGTAAAAAAAAAGGCTTGGGAGCACTTCAGGCTTCACACAAATAAAGAACGTGGAGCATGCAAACTTCACGAAAATGAATTGAGCTGCACGGAGCACCACGGTGATGATCCACCACCTGAAACTCAACACGTTGGAGTCACCAATGAGAATGAAGGAGCTGAAAAGCAGATAAATCACTACAACATTGAAACACAAGAGTTTCTTTATTTTTGAAATGAATCAACTAGGGGTGAGCTGCAATATTCGCTGATTGGACTCGGAGAACCGTAGTCGACTATGAACCTCATAGTCGAATGTACCATTTTGACCACATGGGGGCGCCCATGGCTGCTGCTAAGCATTAGTTTTTACATGAAATGTCTTTGTTTTCATTATATATATAGCCTTTTGTCAAATAAAATCATCCTAATTTCTAGAAAAAAAAAGAAAAAACAAAAAAAAAGGTTTTCTTTTGTTAGAAAAACAAGTAAAATATAAAAATATATATTTTTTAAAAACTACGCCCTTAGCGCCATCTTGTGGTGAAAATTTAACTGATTCGACTATCAGTCGACTATAGGGAAAATCTGACGAATCAGATTCGACTATGAAAATCTTTAGTGGAATACAGCCCTAGAATCAACGCAACAGTGCACAGCTTCATGCTGTTTTTGGTTGTTCTGGATAATGACAGTGATGGAGAACGTGTGTTACTTTATATTTTCGTTTAATTATCTTAAGCAGTGTTTAAATGTGCTTTATAAATACATACAATTAATACATAATGGTGCTAATTAATGATCAAGCTGCATGTTTTAATTTTTTGACAGTATGAGTGAAGACACTGCCCTCTATGGGAGTGAGGGAGGATGAACTGCATTTAGACGGGGATGAGGTAACATATTAGAGCTACTTAAATTTTTGTAATTCAGTATTTATTTATTTATTTTTTTTTTTTTTTACACACTGCTACATATTGTGTCAGTGTATGTCTGTGTGTGTGTGTGTGTGTGTGTGTGTCTGTGTGTGTGTGTGTGAAGTGTGTTTAATTGTTCTTTGGGCCACTTAGATGCCTTAAACTCATACTGTAAATAAACCCAGACAGTTATCGATATATTTAAGACATTTCTTGAATTTTGTTTTATCCGATTCATCGATTAATCGAAGAAATAATCGACTTATTTACAAAATAATCGTTAGTTGCTGTTACTGTTCATGCTGCCCGGCCGCTCAAGGAGGATGAGTCCCCCACTGAGTCCTCACAAGGTTTCTTCCTCAAAATATCAACATAAGAGTTTTTTTTTTTTTTTCTTGCCACTGTTGCTTCGGCTTGCTCTTTGGTGGTTTAAAGGCTTATAATTCTGTAAAGCTGCTTTGTGACAATGTACTATTATAAAAAAGCGCTATATAAATAAATTATTAAGAAAAGGGATGTAGGTTCTGAAAACTTATGGAAAATCTAAAGTTCTAGTCCTGGAACAACAAATCTTTATATTCATAAAGAAGGAAACTGATCTCTAATGTTTTTATGTGGGATGTGGAGTCCCTCACACAGAGATATCAATGTGATTTCATGAATTCAGGAGAGACAGCGTGCAGCTGACAGACGGTAATGTTTATCCGTACGTCTGGCGAACCGTCAGAGGCCATGGGATGTCTGAAAACAAGGAATCCAAAGTCCCAAAGCATTTTAGAGTAGAATGCAAGCAAGCAAAAAAGACCGGAAATGAATCTGATGGAGGCCTTTCGCCGGCTGTAATGGAGCTGCTAAAGTGCTCTCTTACACTGTCCCTACGATCTGATATAGGTTTAACTCTGTTAACTAATTTAATGTACTCACAGCATTTTTACAAATGTCCACGGTCCATGGAACTACAACGGCATCTAGTTGTATACTCATCGGCCAATTTATTAACTACCCTTACGCACGCTTCAGTTACATTTATACATCACAAGCCTGTGTTTTCTGCATAATTCTGGACCATCTTACATCATGACCCCAACAGGACCACGCTGGAAGACGAGTGTATAAAGTACAGGCTGTTGAGAGGAAAACATAATGCATTTGGCTCTGCAGTGCTGATAAGCCACCAAACGACCTGCCCTGTGGTGGTCCAGAATGCTGTATGCGCATTTAAACGGAAAGTGCAACTAATGAAACGAACAATCCCTATACACATCCACACTGTTGATTTGATTATCATGACAATTAACATATTTACCCGTCGAGCCCCTGCAGAGGTTTATAAACTCCTTACAATCACCAAGAAGCGGCACAAGATGTCTTACAACCTCAACATGGTGCGAGTCGCAACACCAGTGATGGGTAGCCAAGAGTGGTCAGCGCTATTGTGTATATACACACACACATATATATATATATATATATATATATATATATATATATATATATATATATATATATATATATATATATATATATATATATATATATATATAGGGGTGTATTCAACTAAAGATTTTCATAGTCGAATCTGATTCGTCAGATTTTCCCTATAGTCGACTGATAGTCGAATCAGTTAAAATTCACCACAATTTTTTATATTTTACTTGTTTTTCTAACAAAAGAAAACCTTTTTTTTTTTTTTTTCTTTTTTTTTTCTTCTAGAAATTAGGATGATTTTATTTGACAAAAGGCTATATATATAACGAAAACAAAGACATTACATGTCAAAACTAATGCTTAGCAGCAGCCATGGGCACCCCCATGTGGTCAAAATGGTACATTCGACTATGAGGTTCATAGTCGACTACGGTTCTCCGAATCGAATCGTCGAATCAGCGATTATTGCAGCTCACCCCTATATATATATATATATATATATATATATATATATATATATATATATATATATATATATATATATCGATATGGGGCAGCACGGTGGCTTAGGGTTAGCACATTCGTCTCTCAGTGCTGGAATTCCAGGTTCGAATCTCAGTCTGGGTGGAGTTTCCATGTTCTCCCCAGAGGTTTTCTCTGGTTTCCTCCCACAGTCCAAAAACATGAATCAAGGTCAACTGAATTCTCCAAAATGCGTCATATAGAGTGTTTGTGTGTGTGTGTGTCTGTGAGTGAGTGTGTTCCCAGCGATAGATTGGCACCCTGTCTGCCCATTGCCCGAAACTATCTCCCCTGGGTAAACATGGGGAACCCCCCCCCCCCCCCCCGCAACCATAGTACAGGATAAAGCGGAAGATAATGGATGGATGGATATATCGATATGAGGAGCTGTGAATGTAATTGATCAACTACAATTAATTACATTAAGATAGTAGTTGGTAAAAGTAAGTGTACATTACCAACATGCACTGGCTGAACGTGCTTGAATGTTTCAGGGTTAGTGAAATCACATTCTTCACTTCGTTATGACATCATTCGTGAACGGGAACATTTGGATTTTGGCTTACAATTTGGTACTAAAAAAAAAAAAAAAAAATAAAGCGTGGGACATGCTTTGACGCAAATACGCTGCGGTACTCCCCTCTTTGAACAACATGGTTGTTATTTCAGCCCTCTGTCTCAGTAGGTGGTGGGTACATGTGTGCGCTTTCAGGGGGTTTATGAGACTGAGGCAACAGGGGCATATTTTTGCGGGATTTGGGTGGAGCTGGCAGATGGCCGACTAGCAATCAGGAGGAAATAATGGCAGTGTGAGCCCACAGGAATCTCACCACATGCTGGGAGTGTGTTTGCAGTTGCGCTTTTCGCAAAAACTGTTCACTGACCAAGAGATCCATCACTTTTCGTACACTGGTATGTATTTGGAAATATATGAGCATCGGGTTGGAGTTAAGAATATCCCGCACATCCTGAGGCTTCTGACGAATGACAACTCAACAGCCATCGAGGAGAAACCTGAGGCCAGCACACAGACGGTATTATAGTGGCCCTCCATTTCAATAACACACCCGGTGCACACAGGATTAATACACTGCTATTTCTGTTTAAAATAACAGTGTCCATGTACTATTAAAATTTTCTCTTAAAGATTCCACTTCAGACAATATACAGTAGAGCGCCACCGGTGTCGGAGTAAATACTCAACCTGAAATATTCTAATCAACAATCATTTCTGTTTTAAAATGAAAATTCTTCAGCTGCCCTTTTCATCTGCATTATGTTGATTTATTATTATTATTATTATCTTACATGAAGTGTTTTTAATAAGCACCAATAATCACTACCACACTTTTCCAACAGACGATATTTCACAGCTGCTATTTAATATTTTATTTTTAATATATATATATATATATATATATATATATATATATATATATATATATATATATATATATATATATATAATATCACTATGATAGTTTTATGTTTACATTTCTATTATATGCGGTTATATAATTTTTTTTATTTACATTAAATTTTATTATAATAATTTATTTTATTCTAATGTAATATTTAAATGTAAAAAATTATTCTACCACAGGATAAACTGGTTCCGTGAAATGGAATTGTTTGCATTTCATGTACCACATGTTAAATAAATGACAACAAAGCCTCCTTCAATTCTTGAATCCTATTTTTTAATTTAAACTTTCGTCTTTTTTATACTTAAATAAAATCTTACAGGCTTTCAAGAACCTAATTAAAACCCCAAATTGTGCCTGTTCTACATTATTCCCGAACTAATAGTAACAAATTTTTTAACAAAAAAAATAGTAACAAAATTAAATTTTTAATATTTGGTTCTTTATGTTTAAATCGCGGTTATATTTATGGCAGATAATTTAGAAATGTGATTTCAGTCCTGCTGCTGTAAAAATAAAAAATAAAAATTTAAAAAGCTAAATACTTATTGTTGATTTAACAAACTTTTTTCCCCCCAACTTAATCTACAAAATCTGAACATTACTGTGTTGTTCACAGTTCACAACAGTTTACAGTGTTAACACCATTTTCCCCTCACTGAGACTTACTTGGCCACCTTTGATTTTTTTGGGGATTTAGAATCAGGAGATAATAAAGCTGCTTTATAACAATGCTCTACTGTAAAAAGCGTTTTATAAATTAAGTGAACCTAAACTCACCTTTAAGCTATTTTCTTTTTCAAATCTTTCCTGTATTGATTTTAGTATCTGTAGCAATTGTGTGTGTGGGGCAACTGTTCAACAGGTGTTCAAAATATAGATAGGGATCAGAACAAGCAGCTGAGCAAAAATTCACAATTTATCAAATATGACAATCTAGTAACATAATAGCAGCTTTTTTTTTTTTACCGAACCCATACAACCATCTTAATGGACCTCTGGGGCACAGTCATGCCTGAACGAAAAAAGGGCCTTTCACTATCCACCACTATAAAAAAATAAATAAGAATAAAAAGAAATACAATAAAATACATAAATAATATATATATATATATAAATAAAAAAAAAAAAAAAATATATATATATATATATATATATATATATATATATATATATATACACACACATACACAGCTATCTATCTATCTATCTATCTATATATATACACACACACACACATACATCAATTGTACATACATAATTGTAAACAAATGTAACATCTTAATAGTCAAATTAATGCCACTTTGCACGTCGTTGCATTAAACATAACACATTTATAAGAGCTTTCCATATGCACTGGAGCACCAGCATAAAAATTTGAATAAATATTAGCAGTCTGTCTCTGGCTGTAATGTTCATTTGCTGTAATTAAGCTCAGATGCAGATTAAAAACTACATTTTTTTTTTTACATAATGTGAAAAAATAACTAAAAACAGTCTACAGCTTCATTAAATAGATTGTTTGGTATTTAATGCTCTTGTCTTTCGCTTAATCTTCCATTAGAGTCACGTATTAGTGTACATTTTACACAATAACTGATAATTGTGAATATGGCTGGGCTTGTGAAGATGAGAAAACACTAAAAGCTAAGGAACTAGAACACAATACATCAGTTACAATGCTGTTTTCATGAGGTTCTGATAAAAAAAAAAGAATCATATTTTGGTTAATCACCCAGTGGTTAACTGAACTCTCAATGTATCAGATAAGTCTACATATGGAGAGAATTTTACAGCACCCACATTAAAGTAAAAAACAGTTACTGTGTTATTATTCCTGTTACAAACATTGTTGGGGTCGGACCTACCACTGGGCTCTTCCACTTCTCGTGGGTCAAAAAAACTAAAACACCACCAGATTAAGTCTGAAACTCCACAGGACTTCCCGTCCCATCTGAACTACCCTACATGCTTTGATGTAGAACATACAGTGTAGTGTGCACTCTGGACCTTTGGTTTTTGGATTTATTTATTTGGATTTTGGTAAGATTCCGGTTACAAAATAGTTGGTAGACTGGAAACTCTATATTGATTCCCGCAATGCTGGCAAACATTGACGTCAAAAATACAAATACTTAGTAAAAACAATTATTTTTCCATTAGCATTGTTAAAATCATTATCGCCAAACCTGCTGAAACTTGTCTGGATTAATAAAAGGATGTCATACGGTAATACGGCCTGTCACACCTGTTTACACAGTGAAGACCTGTTATACCTGACAAGCCGTTAACATATTTTTTGTCTTGAGCAATTATGCACGTAATATTTTCACATCCATCCATTATCTTCCACTTTATCCTCTACTAGGGTCGCGGGGGGTTCCCCATACCCTTCCAGGGGAGAACGTTTCAAGTGCTGACCAGATACACCCAATCTATGGGCACACACTCACACAGACACACTCTATATGGGGCAGTTTGAAGAATTCAATTGACCTTGTTCCATGTTTTTGGACTGTGGGAGGAAACCAGAGAACCCGGAGGAAACTCAGATTGGGATTCGACCGGGAATCCCTAGTGCCCAGTGGTTAGGTTGTTGGACTTACAATCTGAAGGTTGGGGTTCAAGTCCCAGGTCCACTAAAGTTACCAATGTGGGCAAGACTTTGGATTGCTTTGGATAAAGGTGTCTGCTAAATGGAAATGTAATGTAAATGTAAGCCACCATGCCGCCCATATTTTCACATCATAAAATTATAATAATTATCATTCTTGTTACAAAAAAAAAGTCTATTATTTCTAAATTCATCCGATTTTCCCCTGAGTTTCTTTAACCTTTAGCTATCGACTCAAACATACATACAGAGCGGAGTTACAGAGACCGGCTGAACTCAAATGCAATCACAAAAACATTGGTCACCAATCTGAGATTCTGTCTTTTCATTATTTTCTTAGTATACATTAAGAAAGACCGTTTGTGTGATTGTCGTGCTTTAGGATCCAGTTTTGGACTGCTACATATTACACCTACAAATACTTTCAATACATCCTATTTTATTTGGTGAGGGCGGCACGGTGGGTTTCCTCCGGGTTTGCCGGTTTCCTCCCACAGTCCAAAAACATGGATCAAGTCAATGTTTTTTTGAGTTCTCCAAAAATTGCCCCATATAGAGTGTATGTGAGTGAGTGAGTGAGTGTGTACCCAGCGCTAGATTGGCGCCCTGTCCTGTGTGTATCTGCCCAGCGCCCGAAACTTTCTCCCCTGGATGGGCATGGGAAACCCCCTCACGACCCTAATAGAGGATAAAGCGGAAGATAATGGATGGATGGATTTTATTGGGTCCCTTTTACCTGGTTCACCATTTTGAAGTTGTCTTTGGGAATCCCAGAAGAACATTTCTGAGATTGGACACTGATGCGGGATTAGATTATTTCCGAGGTCAGGCTTCGTGAACGGGGCAGATAAATTCTTCCACACCAAAGTAACCCAACCATGCCCTTATAAAGCCGGCTTAGTGCACTGGGGTGCAGTCATGCCTGAACAGAACAGGGCTGAATGAAACACCTTAATTCAATGATTAGAAGGTGTGTCCTAATACTTCTGTCTGTATACTGTATGTACAGGGTTTTGACTTCTGGATTAGATTATGAGCATTGTTAATACCAGCAAGAAAATATCCCCCAAGCTGCTGCTTTTCTTAAACTTTGACTCATTTCTGATCATTCGTCGGCGTGGCGTACAGCAGACATCCAGCAGGTGAACGGGGGAAATCCGCTCGAAAGGAAGTAACGATGAGTCAGCCTGCATCAGCTGAGGCAACACCGCGGGATGATGGTCCACTGAAAAGAGCCAGCCTGGTTACAGCTACATGACTAAACCCATGAGCAATAATGGCTCCCCATTATTCAGTGACGAGCTATTGAGCCATGATGAATGGTCTTCATTCCACAGATGGATTGCTTGGGACGCATGTTGAGAAAAGGCAAAAAGAAAATGATCCTGGGCCATAAAAAGGATTCAAAATACTCAAATTACACTCAAAAGCAGTTTTACTAAACGATGCCCTGAATAATAAACCTTTAGAACCGGTTTCATACAGAATGAATCAACAGTCATTATTATAAGTCGAGCACTTAACAGGAGTTTAGACTTTATTATGTAGCATGGCTGAAGCTCTGTATCGCCTGCAGCTTTGGGAGTTTGGCTGTAGATATGAAGCAGGCAGCTGCCTTTTCTTCACTTTGCTGAATCAGCACATACAGGGCATAAGCAAAGACTCCTCACATACGCTCATAAATCTCTGATCCAGCCCGAGCAGTCAAACGCCTAAAGCGGGCTCCAACCCAAGCACGCCGAATATTTCCTTTCAGAACATTGAGCGTGTAGCCCAAATGACTGAACTCCATAATTTACATTTAATAATTTAAGAGCGCGGCGGCACGGTGGCTTAGTGGTTAGCATGTTCTCCTCTCAGCACTAGGGATTCCTGGATCAAATCCCCATCTGGGTGAAGTTTCCATGTTCTCCCCGTTTCTGCGTGGGTTTCCTCCGGGTTCTTTGGTTTCCTCCCACAGTCCAAAAACATGGAGCGTGTAGCCCAAATGACTGAACTCCATAATTTACATTTAATAATTTAAGAGCGCGGTGGCTCGCTGGCTTAGTGGTTAGTATGTTCTCCTCTCAGCGTTAGGGATTCCCGGTTCGAATCCCAATCTGGGTGGAGTTTCCATGTTCTCTCCGTGTCTGCGTGGGTTTCCTCCGGGTTCTCCGGTTTCCTCCCACAGTCCAAAAACATGGATCAAGTCAATTGAGTTCTCCAAATTGCCCCATATAGAGTGTGTCTGTATGAGTGAGTGTGTGTCCAGTGATAGACTGGCACACTGTCCTGGGTCTATCTGCCCAGCGTCCGAAATGTTCTCCCCTGGATGGGCATATACAATAGCGTATTGAGCGACTCTATAATTTTTATTTATATTATACAGTTTAATCTCAAATGTCATTTATTCATGAAGTTATATTTTACTGCTTACTGTTATACAACTTTGGCGACTCGCTGGCTTACTGGTTAGTATGTTCTCCTCTCAGCGTTAGGGATTCCCGGTTCGAATCCCAATCTGGGTGGAGTTTCCATGTTCTCTCCGTGTCTGTGTGGGTTTCCTCCAGGTTCTCGGGTTTCCTCCCACAGTCCAAAAACATGGATCAAGTCAATTGAGTTCTCCATATTGCCCCATATAGAGTGTGAGTGTGTGAATGAGTGTGTGCCCAGCGATAGATTGGCGCCCTGTCCTGGGTGTATCTGCCCAGCGAAACATTCTCCCCTGGATGGGCATGGGGAACCCCCCCTTCCCCAGCGACCCTAGTAGAGGATTAAGCTGAAGATAATGGATGGATAGTCTATAATAATATTTGCATTAAAACAAGCATTTGTGAAAAAAGTACTACAAACACAAAGCACATGCCCTCCATTCAGATTTAAAGTAAAATTAATAGCACAGGTGAAGTTACCTTAAGAACAACTTGTGTAATATCATTGAGACAAGCTGGCTTGTGTCCAGAATGTCTGGGTGTGGCTCGCGACACTGCGAGTCACCGAGTCGAATCTGGGACACTGTGTATAACCTCAGACACAGGAAGTTCACAACAGAATTCAAAAGACATTAAAGGTATTAGGAAGTCAGTCTGAATATGACGGGAAGGAAAAGTTGTTTGACCGTATTACGTTTTGGACAATTGAGCAACAATATTTGCAGAACCCGATTAGTTGGAAAAAGGCCGAACCTTGTTTGTGAGCAGCTTCAAATAAAAAAATTAATTAATTAGTTAAAAAAAAATAAAGATGGCACAAGGTTTATGGAATTCTTTTTTTTTTGTTTGTTTTGGCCATATTACCTGAACGTCCTATTAACCAACGATATGTAGTTTTACCGGATGGGGCAAAATTGGGGAAACAAGAAGTTGGTTAATGACTGGATTGTAATGTCACCGACTCCATGGAATCTGACCAAAACGAACTCACTTAATAACTAGAAAGGTGCATTTCCTGAAGAAAATGTGTGTGATTGCAGCATGGCCAGTGAACGAGGTAAAAAGTGGCCAGTTTCGTGTTTGTAGCTCAAAAATCGATGAGTTACG
The DNA here is from genome assembly GCA_019802505.1 of Corydoras sp. C115. Lineage (NCBI taxonomy): Eukaryota > Metazoa > Chordata > Actinopteri > Siluriformes > Callichthyidae > Corydoras > Corydoras sp. C115. The sequence goes on from JAFMOC010000072.1 coordinate 203,918, forward strand.
CTGCTTTTTCCCAAATGAACTAATCCAAAAGGAAATGAACTAATCCAAATTTGTAGAGTGATTAGGAGTGAAAGTGCGATCACTCTACGATTTAACAACACTAGTCTTGGAGCCATCTCAGACTCCAGCCAATATTTGTAGCTCGAGTCACAGCAGTGCAAAAAATCACCGTAATGCAAAGTGAATGGGAATTTTGGGGGTGGTTCGACCGAGTCCTTAGCTGTACTGAATACAAGCACTCATCTCACCAATGAGCCGGACTTGTTCTGCGAAAATCATGTCGATTGCTTGAAAATTGTGGGTGAAGACAGGGAGATAAAAACGGTGAAATAATAAAAATCAGAGGCTTAGTGGTTAGCACGTTCGCCTCTCAGTGCTAGGGATGCCTGGTTCGAATCTCAATTCCATGTGGGTTTCCTCCGGGTTCTCCGGTTTCCTCCCACAGTCCAAAAACATGGATCAAGTTAATTGAATTCTCCAAATTGCCCCATATAGAGTGAGTGCGTGCCCAGTGATAGATTGGCGCCCTGTCCTGGGTGTATCTGCCCAGTGCCCGAAATGTTCTCCCCTGGATGGAATGTGGAAGATAATGGATGGATGAATAAAAATCGGATAACAATAGCGTGATTGCCATATATGGCATATGAACCACAGTGTGTAATGTAGAATTAGAACTTCCTGTATAGAGTGTGACGAGTGTCTGACTCATATTCTGAACAGTGTGTTAAGAACGCTGGATTTGGAAGCAGCTTGTTCACATGGTCTTCGATTTCAGTTTATGTGATTTATTTTTGCCTACAGTGATTACACACAGAGGAATTTGTTCTCCACATTTAACCCATGTAGTGAAACACACACATATCTTGGCGCCCGGGGAGCAATTAGGGTTAGGTGCCTTGCCCAAGGGCACTTCAGCCATAGTACTTGGTGGGACCGGGACTCGAACCGGAGACCTTCAGGTCACAAGGCTTGTCCTTAACCACAAGTCCATGACTACCAAGAGAGTCCAAGAGAGCGTTCTGGACCAAGAAGAGCAAGGCAGGCCGAAACCAAGCAGAGCAGGGCCCAGCAGCACCACTGGCCAAAGCACCCCCCCAAAAAAACATTTCACCAGACTATGTGGTTTTGCTTCTAGCTGATACACATCTTGTGTTTTCAGACTATACTTACAGGTAATTCAATCCCACACCGATTCCCACGACCCTGTGAGCTGTTGATGGTCTTGCTGCTATCAGTTTCAGTAAAAACACACCAGAGTGGGAGTTTGGCGTCATGATGTTAAAAACGCAGCTGCTGTTGTTGGACTGTTGGAATGAATTAAGATCTCCACACTTGATTTTCCACCTCACACAACTATACTCAACACTTATGTAGGCTCGTGTGGTTAATTAATGGGCAGTCATGGGCTTGTCATTGGACGGTCACTGGTTTGATTCCCAGTCCCACCAATACCATGGCTGAAGTTCCTTTGGGCAAGACACCTGACCCCAATTGCTCCCGAGTGCTGTATTCAAGGCTGCCCACCGCTCTGGGCATGTGTGCTCATGTCACCAGTGTGTTTCACTGCACGGATGGGTTAAATGTGGAGGACATTCCTCTGTGTGTAATCACAGTAGGCAAAATAAATCACTTTATCAATATAATCATCTAAAATGCTGTCCCTAAGAGAAGACTGGTGGTATTGAGAACATTTAGTTAGTATACATTTATTACAGAGAAAACTGACCAGCAAAGGAGGAGGAAAAAAAACTGGGCCAATGATCCAATCTGTATGTAATATGTAGGGGGACCATGTGGACAGCCACAAGTAGTTAAACTAACAGAAAATTATTTATGAGATGTATTTGTTATACATGATTTCTGACAATGGGAGGCATGGTGGCTTAGTGGTTTGCATGTTTGCCTCTGGATTCCCGGTTCGAATCCCAATCTGGGTGGAGTTTCCATGTTCTCCCCGTTTCTGTCCAGTCTCCCCGTCACAGTCCAAAAACATGGATCAAGGTCAATTGAATTCTCCAAAATTGCCCCATATAGTGTGTGTCTGTGTGAGTGAGTGTGTTCAGCAATAGACTGGCACCCTGTCCTTGGTGTATCTGCCCAGCGCCCAAGATGTTCTCCCCTGGATGGGCATGGGGAACCCTAATAGAGGATTAAGTGGAAGGTAATGGATGGATTTCTGACAACTGTGTGCCTCCAATTTTTCTAAAACTAAAACAGGTTTGTAACACTTAACTTAATAGTTTATTTACGTCATTGTTGAAGTGTGCCATCATCTAAGATCTAAGAAGACGGACATGAGAACGTTAAAAAAAAAGAAAAAAAAAAAGTGAGAGGTGGAGAGAGGACATGACCGTGCCTTGCCTTGAGAAGTACAGATAGTACATACAGTAACGTCATGTCATCACACAATCCAGAAACTAGATGGAATTCAGCAGTGTGTGCTGAAAATGTAAGAAATGCCAGATTAAACACACAGCAGATAATAAATACTGGATGCCCGCCTACAGGAAGCAAGGAAACAAACCACATTCACACCTACCAATTAAACACATCCTCCTTCTGAGTGAATAACAGCTCCTGCATCTGCAGTATGTAAGGTATGAAGAGGACGACCAGCTTTATATACAGCACAGCAACTGTAATTTGACTGCAGTGCATCGGATAAGCCTGCATTTAAGAATGGAAACCCTGCGACATGCGGCATCTTTAATCTCATGTTCGTAGGAAATGGGAATTCTGAATAATGTATGCCCTCTGTGGTGCTGGAGCAGATGCTGTAATTTAAAGTCAGCCTCGTTTTACATTGAAAATCATAAAAACTAGGGGTGGGACTTTAATGCGTTAATTTCAATTAATTAAGTACAGGGAAAATGACGAATTAAAATAAAAATGTAATGGATTTTAAGCGCACATTTGCACCGTGGAACGTTTCCCGGTGCCCAAGTTCCAGACATACAGATTGTATCGACGCACAAGGTGATGAGCATGATGAATGGAGATGATGGAAGAGGCTACGCTGGTGGATGGGAAATTTAAATCCAAAAAACTTCCAGATGGAAGTACAAAGTAAAACGCACTTTATGCAGGATGGAGTTCACAGGAGCACTTCCACCCTTCACTACCACCCAAAACACAAAACATGTTGGGGCTCGCGCACAGGTCAGTGACGTTAACTTAGCTGCTAAATGCGATAATACTCCTAGTACCATATAACGGTGTCAACACTCGACTCGGGGTTCATATTTAAAAATAAAATGTTAAAGTCCACGTCAGACAAATTCCAATTCACTGGCGAGATGGATTGCTTATGTTCATTGATTTATTCATCATCCAAACCTAAATTAATATTCCCTCCATCCATTATCATGTGCTTTATCCTCTATTAGGGTCACTGGGGGGAGGGGGGGGGGTTCCCCATGGCCATTATCTCTTCTGCTTTATATCCTCTATAAGTTTTTCGCGTGGGGGGGGGGGAAACCCCCATGAAACTCCACCCAGATTTATCCTCTATTAGGGTCAGGGGAGAACATCTTGGGCGCTGGGCAGATACACTCAGGACAATACGCCAATCCATTACTGGACACACACTTACTCACACACACACACTCTATATGGGGCAATTTGGAGCATTCATTTGACTTTGATCCAAGTTTTTGGACTGTGGGAGGAAACCGGAGAACCCGGAGGAAACCCTTTATAAGCTTTTAATTAAATAGATTTTAAATGCCTCCAATTACTTCACACAAAAAAAGGCTTTCACGAATCCAGCTGACCTTGTGATTCCAAAAGTCTCCTAAAAAGTAGAAATGTTTTTTTATTATTATTTTGTTTTTAAATGTTGCATGATATTTTTTTGCTGAACTTGCAATTTAACGGATGAAGACCTAACTAGTATTTACAGCTAGACTAAACACGTCTGTGTGGTCTCGCTCTCCAATGCCTTCTACGGAGCTAAAAAGAAAACCCAATGTTAACATTAAACTCTCTTTCACTATACAGTACACTCACCGGCCAGTTTATTACAAACACCTTCATGTTCCGACTCTCATTTTTCATTAATCAACTTCATCTACCATATACATTTACATTTGGTCATTTAGCAGACGCTTTTATCCAAAGCGACTTACAAGGGTTCATCTTAATCATAATCACAGTCCAAAAACATGGATCAAGGTCAACTGAAATCTCCAAATTGCCCCATATAGAGTGTGTTTGTGTGAGAGAGTGTGTGTGTCCAGTGATAGATTGGCACTCTGTCCTGGGTGCATCTGCCCAGCGCCCGAAACGTTCTCCCCTGGATGGGCATGGAGAACCCCACCCCCCCCGCGACCCTAGTAGAGGATAAAATGGAAGATAATGGATGGATGGATAGTTCTCAAATACACACCGAGTATCACCTTTAACATGTATAGTACATCTGCTGGAAGTGGCTTTGTGAGGATTATATGTAAATTGGTTGCTTCTTCCTCCTTTTCATTGACTAATCTTTATGTGGACGTTCTCTTCTTTTTAAACACTGCTTAACCCTCTATACTACATCGCATGCTTTCGTTTATTGCTTTACTCAACAATGACCGTGCACATTTTCCATATTCCATTTTTCCATTCTTCTGTAGAAGACATTCAGAGTCAGCCATCTGAACCATGCTGAGGTTCTGCCAACACACGGCGCTCTCAAGCGGACATCCAAAAATATACTGGCACAGGGCCAACACAGCATCAAAATGTCTGACAAAAAATATATCATATACAATCCGCTTATTAAAAAAAAAAACTACATGACAAAAATGGTGTATTGATCTGCAATTAGATTCCATTACATGATGCTCACAGACAGAACAGTGAGCAGATTTGATGCAGAAAGGAAGAAAAGACGAACAAAATATAGAGAAATGTTTTGTTGAACGGCATGAAATGTGCAGCTGCACTAATCTCTAATCATAAAACCCAATTTATACATCACTGGAAAATGAAGTTATGGAACTCGAGAAGAAGTTGTGCTGTTATTTGGTAGTTGTAGGTCTTTGGCTATTACTATTTGCTAAAACACAGCTAAAATATAATATACACAACATTCAGCTCAGGTACAAAAACCTACATTGGAAGCTGTTTGGTAAAAGGGGTAGGGATAGGCGGAGTGATACGGTGTTGGTATTAAATGGCTGTATTGTCATCATGCATTGCATCATAACAAGAAGGCTTTTAATCCAATCAGATTGTAAGGGTGAAAACTGTTGCTTATATCCATCCATCCATTATCTTTCGCTTTATTCTTTACTAGGCTCACGGGGGGGGAAGATACACCCAGGACAGGGTGCCAATCTATCACTGGACACTAAGTTAAGTGTTACAAACCTGTTTTAGTTCTCTGAAAAATTGGAGGCATGCAGTTGCCAGAAATCCATCCATTATCTTCCATTTAATCCTCTATTAGGGTTCCCCATGCCCATCCAGGGGAGAACGTTTCAGGCGCTGGGCAGATACACCAAGGACAGGGAGCCAATCTATCGCTGGACACACTCACACACACACACACTCTATATGGGGCAATTTGGAGAATTCAATTGACCTTGATCCATGTTTTTGGACTGTGGGAGGAAACCCACACGGACACGGGGAGAACATGGAAACTCCACCCAGATTGGGATTCGAATGTCGCCGTGCCGTCCGACGTCCTTAAATTCTCATTAATAAATCAGTGTTTATTCAAACATATTAGCAGCGAAGGCTCTATTCTGAAAGCCCCTCCATCATGTTAGTGTTACAACATACTGAAGGTGCGGGTTTTTTTTTTTGGATTTTTGCGTTTTGATTGCATAAATGTGAGACAGAAGTAACTAAGCCTTTTGGTGTGATTCCTGTTTACGCTAATCTGTACCTCAGATCTATAAATGAATCATGTCTGTACTTTAAAAAAATCCCAGATGACTAACCACTTACTGTTGATATCGCTCATTAAAAAGCTCTAATGTATCTTTCCACACAAGTCGACGTGTCTCTTGATGGTGCTTCTTTTTTATGTGACGTTCTAATGAAATACAGGTTACATCAGTAAGTCTTTTTACATCAGTAAGAATTTTATT